>JABACO010000295.1:17875-38930 GCA_013339895.1 Ephydatia muelleri | reverse complement strand
GTATTCTATTATTTGTATTATTATTATTATTATTGTTATTATTATTTTTTGTTGTTTCTTGTGTATTTTTGAATACAATTATAGGACATGCAAAACAAACAAAAACATGACCAAAACTAAATAACACTTCAGAAATAATCTTGAGGGCAATATCTGGACATTATAGCCCTCATATTAGCCCTTACAAGGTTCAGATTGAGCCGGCCATACAGCTCTGATAGAACGGCAGACTTGGGCCTTGATGATGTTATGGCTAGGCGAGAGGCTAGACTCGAAAATGACTCCATAGCCTCTTTCCCCCATGCGCCATATGACTCAACCACAAGAGGGATACATAACCAACCTAACTCGCTGCACTTCACATCGTTGGCCTCATGCTTTCTGAGCTCAGTGGCTTGCGCTGCTGCTCCAGCAGTTACTCCTGCTTCAGACATAATGTTTGAGTTCAGCGGAGAGGTAACTGATATGTCGCAGGCAGCCGTTTTCCCCAGAACCCAGTTGGAAATGAGGACATCTGCAGGACGAGAGTGGCTGTGATCTGGTGTAAGGTTGCAGCCAGCTTCTACTTGAACACTTAAGTGGGCTCGCCTACATGTTTCTGCCAATATGTCCCGCAACTTGTTGTGGCGGAAAACTACATCCCCACCACGTTTACAAGTAGTGGCATGATGCCCTAGGGGATCCAACATTTTATCTGGGCAGAGTGCGCAAATAGAACCCTCAGCTGTATCAAGCCCTAACCACCACTTCAGTGCTGTCTGAAATACTGGAGGGTCTAAATGTAAGCCTTGGCCTTCAGATGGGGTAACCGTCAGCCATGAGGATGCATGTGGGGAGGATGCTGATAAGAGACGAGCTCTGTCAGCAATCGACAGAGAACCCTGGAGAACTCGGAATAAATTATCGTCCAATATACTGGAAAGAGTCTTCTGAGAAGGTAACTTTTCCAGTACGGATCCGATCTGTATGTTGTCCGACTGATGAACTGAAGAATTAAATATCTCCAAGGACTGGAGGAGGTGTACATGAGAAATTGAACCCAGGCCAGAGAAACATAACGATGCAATAAAGGCTGCTGGTGCATGATGAGACAGGGAACGCAGCCCAAGACCTCCTCGGCTGAGGCTCAGCTGGGCCTGCTTCCATGCAGCAATGGAAGGATGCACCCCTGTGCAAGAAGTGAAACATTTTTGAACATCTTGATCAAATAACTGCAGAACAGACTGAGAGAAAGAAGGGGGTACGGCTCGAGCAAGATGGACAAGCTTACAGTAACCACCACAAAGCCGGAGGAGTACGAGAGCCACTTGGGGGTCGACTTCACCAACATCTTCCAGTCTCTTAAGTAGAACACCTGCCTCAGACCTTTTCCTATCCAGGACAGCCCTACAAAAGACAGAGTCACCAATAGGTATTCCCAAGATCTCAAGATTGGGTTTGCTGGACTGTTTCATCTCCATTGGGAAATGAGTCAAACACCCACTGCTAAAAACCTCACACTTCTTGATGTTCACATGAAGGCCAAGTGGGGGGCCAAGCTCAATGAGCAAGCTGAGTGCTTTCCTAACATGTAAACTTGGGCCCGCAAGAACACCGTCATCAAGGTACCACACGTGATAGGAAAGGTCACTGCATTCAGGATGAGTGGCAATCGCTTTGACCACAACATTGAGAACGAGGGAGAAAAGCAAGGGGCCCAGTGGGTCTCCTTGCTGCACACCTGATTGAGAAGTTAAATTGCCTAAGGTGTGCCACAGCACAGGGTGCCGGCTGTAACACCAACTAACCCACGGGAGTAGCTCTGGGAAGTGTGTACTGCATTCTGACAAAAGAGCATGGCGGCTTACCAAATTAAAGGCATTCACTAAGTCTATCTTCAGCACTGTAAAACCTTCAGCTTGCCAGTTCTCATCCATGCAGCCTCTAAGACCATGGGCAATTTTCTCCGCCCCTGCAGCACAAGCAACCCCCCGTTGGAGTGGATCAAAAAACTCAGCTGCTTTACTTTTCAACATGGAACACAGGCACTTCCCCACTAAGCGACGAAGAGCCTCTCCCACTGCAATGGGACGCACATCTAAGGGGCAACCAGGTTTAGATTTCTGTAATGCTGTTAAATTGCCACCAGCAAGAAAGATTGAAACATCTACAGGAGCTTTCCCACTAGCCAGGATGTTGATAACTTTCCTCAACAAATGGAGAATAGGTGTTTGCAAAGTAATTTCCGCTGCATCAATTAAATGCTGAATGCGAAGACCCGAAGGGCCAGCGGCTGACAGCTTGGGAAATGAACGCAAGATTGCCATAAGATTTAAGCTAGATGGTAAGGAGACATCATTCTGAGGTAAACCAGGAACAGATGGACAATCACTTTTAGGATGCTTGGACACAAGTAGGTTCCATGTTTCATCAGAATTCGGAGCAATACCACAGGAAACTAAAACATTACATGCTTTGCCAAACAGACCATCTTGAGACAAGGAGACAGCATGAGACACCTGTAGCTGGCCAGAGTCCTTCTTTCTATCAACCAAAGATCTGGGGGATGATCCTCGTGACATAGCACGCTGCCACAACTGACTTAGATGACCTTTGGACCAGAGATCACATAATAGCTCAATGGAAACAGGGTGGTTGTGGCGACCTGCACGTTTTGCCGTAGGGAGGACACATTTCGGCAACATGAACAGCTTCTTCCATGCTGTTACTGAATTCTGTAATATAATATCAAATAACACAGAAGACAGAACACGAGCGAATGATGGCTTTGCTCTATGTGGTATAAAACGCAAAGTGGGACATCTGAGACCACATATTTCTTCAAATGAGGGAAGATCAGCTGGCTGAACCTGTGAGTCTACCAACATAGACTCCACGTCCGTGTTTTTTAACTGATTAGCCCGACATGACTGCTGATGAATGGGAAGTTGGGAAATAGCAACAAGGTCGGAGCACATGTCACAAATTTGCAACTGGTTATCCCGTAACCATGCAGCAGGTACTTCCCCAACAAAGAGGCCTTTAGCATGATTGGCCATGTGTGCCTTCCACATAGTGGGGGCTACGCGCTCAGAGCAACCCTGGACAATGCAAGGCATACCTTTAGAAATGAAAAGTTTAGATGGAGGTGGTTCCGGCGGAAGCTGCGGGAGTGGTTGCGGTGGTTGTGGTTGCGGTGGCAAGGATGCCGATGAATGCGGTGAAAGAGTAGTGACAATACCTGAAGTAGAAGCCAACGACTGCGATGATGAAGACGACATTTGCGTGACTGCCGCATTTGATGGTGCGCTTGAATTAGAACAACAACCATGCTTCATCGGGAGGCAGCTCGAACATGGCCGGAGCTTTTTCACACACGCACAGGACTTACAACGCGCATGGATTCCATTGCAGGAACAACATTTCTTCTGTCGAACAGAACCAGATGCCGATGGATTCACGGAAATCGGCACAGACGCCCCGTCCGCCATCAACAGCAATAATACAATACACACAATGAAGTGCATCAATAGTTTAAGACAGGACACATCTGGTGAGGATGGCTGTGGCGTTGGCCCTCACCAGGTGAAGGTTCAGCCTGCCATAAATGTCACTTAATACTAGTGACTTGGGCCTGCATGTTAGGGTGGCAAGCCTAGAGGCCAGCTGGGAGAAAGCTTCTGTGGCTTCCTTTCCCCATGCACCATACGTTTCAGTCACCAGGGGAACACACAACCAGCCCAGTTCATCACACTTGGCATCATTGGCTTTATGTTTCCTGTCTTCAGTGGCTCTGGCAGCTGAACCTGCAGACACTCCTGCTTCCAACAAGGTGATAGTATTAAGCGGAGAGGTCACAGATACATCAAATGCTGCTGTCTTGCCCGTAGCCCAGTTGGTCAACAAAAGGTCGGCAGGGCGGGTGTGGCTATGGTCAGCAGTGAGGTCACTGCCAGCTTCCACCTGGACACTGAGATGGGCGCGATGGCACGTTTCAGCAAGCACATCACGCAGGGTGTTATGTCGAGCTACCACACCCCCCCCCCTCCCCCCACCCCCCCCCCCCCCCGCTTACAAGTAATGGCGTGATGTCCAAATTAAGGGGGTCTAGGGCACTCTCGGGGCAAAGCACACACTGGGACCCCTGGGATGTGTCTAGGCCAAGCCACCACTTTATAGCAACTTGATGTACAGGTGGATCAAGGTGCAGACCCAATCCCTCTGATGGGACTACTGACAGCCAAGAGGATGCGTGGGCAGATGAAACAGAAAGTAATCTTGCTCTGTCAGCAGTGGAAGCATTTTCTAACAGCAAATTGAACATATGGGTGTCCAATATGCTGGAAAGCTTCTTTTGAGACACTGAAGGAGCTGAGAGAATGGAGTCGACCTGCAGCACCTTATCAGGGGAAACATTTGAATTAAAATACGCAACTGCAGAACAGAGGTGAGGATTTGTTTGGGAACCAAACCCAGATGAGCTGCTGGTGCATGGTGGTATAGGGAGCGGAGACCCAAACCTCCCTTACTAAGGCCTAACATGGACTGCCTCCAAGCAGCATCAGATGTATCCACAGCAGTACAAGAGGAGAAGCATCTGCGAACATCTTGGTCATACAGCTGAAGGGCTGCACGAGATAATGATGGTGGTGTGGTACGTGCAAGATGGACAAGCCGACAGAAGCCACCACACACACGAAGTAGGGTTAGGGCAACCTGGGGATCAATTAAGCCCACATCCTCAATCCTTGAGAGCAGGCTCAGTGATAAATTTGTGGCAAAACTCAGTATCTCCTATGGGAGAACCCAGGATGTCTATGTTAGGATTGTTAGACTTTTTAATGTCAGATGGAAAACAGTCAAGTGAGCTCTGGCCTAACACCTCACACTTACGGATGTTGACATGGAGGCCAAGTGGTGGACCTAACTCTTGAAGCAAGGCCAAGATATTGCTGGACCTTGGACCTGCCAGAGCACCATCATCCAAGTACCAGGCGTGAAACTTGAGACCAGCACAATCATCTCTACTAGAAATTGCTGACACCAGGATATTTAATACCAAAGAGAACAGCAAAGGACCCAGGGGGTCACCCTGCTGAACACCCTGCTCTGAAGTAAGGCAACCCAAAGGATGCCAGAGGAATGGATGATGGCTGTAACACCAGCTAGCCCATGGGAACAGCTCTGGAAAGTGCTTAGCACACTCATCCAAGACCGCCTGGCGAGACACTATATTAAAAGCATTTTTAAGATCCACCTTTAGAACAACAAAATCATCCTCCAACCAATGTTGCTCAATGCAATCCCTTAATCCATGCACCATTTTTTCTGCCCCAAAAGGGCATGCAACTCCAAACTGAAAAGGGTGAAAAAAGTGATGAGCCTTTATCTTGACTGCAGCACAGAGGCATTTTCCAACCAATCGGCGTACAGCTTCTCCCACTGCAATAGGCCGGAAATCAAAAGGGCACCCAGGTTTGGATTTATCTAAAGCTGTAAGATTGCTTCCTGCCAAATAAGCAGAGATTTCAACAGGTGCCTTACCTGCAGCCAAAATATTGATAACTGCCCTGAGTGAGTGCAAAATTGGGGTCTGCAAAGGCACTTCTGCAGCATCTATAAGGTGTTGTATACGGAGCCCAGAAGGCCCAGCAGCAGTTAGCTTGGGAAACGATCTCAAGATTGCCATGAGATTGATCTCAGCTGGGATTGAGGTTGATACGTGAGATGGGGATGGAGTTTTGGGGCACTCACCCTTGGGATGTTTGGTCACCAAAAGTCTCCAGGTCTCATCATTGTTGGGTGCAAGATCAGATGATACCAGGGTCTGGCAAGCTTTGCTGTACAAACCATCCTGAGCTAGGGAAATTGCTGATGTAATTTGCTGTTTCAGAGAGATGTTCTTGGTGCGATGGTGTTTATTAGTGCTAGAGACCCGTGACAATGCCAAGTTCCAAAGCTCACTGAATTGGTTTCGCAGCCAAAGGTCACAAAGAAACTCAATTGGGACAGGTTTATTGTGACGACCTCTGCGTTGGCAGCTTGGTAACACACATTTGGGAAGCATCATAAGCTTTAACCATGATGTCACTGAATTATCGGAAATGATTTCCTTTAGAACAGAACTGTCTGGTCCTCTATGTCCACCTCACTACTGTCTGGTCCTCCATGTCCACCCCACTACTGTCTGGTCCTCTATGTCCATCCATCTGCTGTCAGCCTCTTTGTCCACCTGTCCACTCCTCTACTGTCAGGTCCTCTATGACAACACAACTACTGTCTCGTTCTCTATTACGACCTAACTATTGTCAGGTCCTTTATGTCCATCCCACTACTGTCAGGTCCTCTATGTCCACCCCAATACTGTCCAGGTCCAAATGAAGTCAATCATTACCGTCGCAAACGATCATTCCCGTAGCAAAGGATCATTCCCGTCGCATTACTTTTATTCCCGTCGCAATGCACCCTTCCCGTCGCAATGGTTGTCGCAATAGATCATTCCCGTCGCAAAACTCACCATTCCCGTCGCAATGGATTATCCCCGTCGCAATAGATCATTCTCGTCGCAATGGATCATTCCCGTCGCAACTTATGAAACAAGTACAAACAACACACACACACGCACACGCACACACACTCATGCACACAGAGTTATGAAGGAAGAGGATCCCTTGCCAGGATGGCTCTGGCAATAGACCTGACTAGGGTAATGTTTAGCCTGCCATAAATGTCTGCTACAACTTGAGGCTTGGGGGAAGACATGCTGATGGCCAGATGGGATGTTATTATTATTATTATTATTATTATTATTATTATTGAGAATACAGGAATACAAGATACAGGAATAGAAATAAATACACATTATTTTTAAATATTACAAATGTTCTAATTAACTGTATCTCTACCTATTTAACATTTATTATTATTATTATAATTCCAGTCAACACTACAAAGAGTTAATTACTTGATGTCGCCACATGACTTCTCGACAACATGGCTCTTGAGTTAGCTCTAATAAGTGTCAAGCTCAGTCTGCCATACAGAGCAGCAACAGCTTGGGACTTGTGGCAATTTTTTTCTCACAGCAAGACGAGAGGCAAGACGATTTAAGTTTTGAATTGCTTCTGGTCCCCAACACCCATACGTCTCAACAGCTATTGGTACTCCCACCCACCCAAGCTCAGAACATTTGGTGTCACTGACAATGAGGCAAGTAATGGCATACAAATGCTCTTATAAACTGCCTATCTATATGAGAAAAGTTAGCCTCGCTGACAAAGTTCTCCAAGACCTCCGAGGTCTCATTTCTCAGGGCCTTCACAGCCACCATTACCTCCCCCTCACCCTCCTTCAAGTGATCCACCTTCCCCAGGAAGACCACATCAAAGTTGCCTTTTCCAAGATGTTTAATGTACTGGACCTTGAATCCAGTTGTGTGAAGGTGGCAATTGTAGGCTGAAGCTGGACTGGATACTGGAATACGTTGTATGTAACATAGTGTTTGTTGGGGTGAAGAAGAGGCAAGTCATTACAGCTGGCCCTTAAGGGTTGGAGGGTTTGGGCAGTCTTTTTTCTAGCTGTGCAATAGCAATACACTGTGATTGTAACTGCCTGGATTGTTAGCATAATGATGAACAACCCAGCCAGTGTAACTGTGTTGATAACGCATGTTGTTTTGTCATTGGTGCCGTGATCACCAGACTGCATGTTGGAACTAATGTCTGAAGAAAGAAGTTTGTACGTCAGTGAAGGCATATATATATTGTGTGGCATGTCTGAAAGCCATTGTCAAAGAATTTCAACTGATCATGCAATAATCAATTATTCATTACTTTATATTTGTATGAATGTGTTTTTCTAGTTTCATTTTGTCATCTAGGGTCCATTATAAAGTAACTATGATACTAGTAACTATTACAAATGCATCTTGATTGAGGACATCGTAATGAGAAGTATTATTTTCTCCAATTGCCCCAAGCACTTTCTGTGGTAATTTAACCAAATTAAATTATTCATCAACACACTACCATAATTTCATATTCAAATTGTTAGGTAAACAATAATTTATGGGGCACCTCCTCCACTCTCCCACTTTAAGCGACTACTGTGAATATGTACACAGGTATGGACATGTGGTTGATCCGCTCTCTCCCAGTTGCCCAGGGTGTTGATGTGCCATGTTTTATGTGTGTGTGTGTGTGTGTGTGTGTGTATGTGTGTGTGTGTGTATGTGTGTGTGTGTAATATGTGTGCATCTGTATGTGTGGATGTACAAATGTATGTGTGTGTTGGTGTGCATGTGTGTACATGTGGGATGTGTGTGTGTGTGGGCATGTGTGTGTGGGCATGTATATTAATATGTGCATCTGTGTGCATCATGTATGTGTGTATCTGTGTGTGTATGTGTGGTGTGTGTGTGGCTGTGCCTTGTGTGCAGGTACATCACTGAAGTGTTCCTCCTCTCTCCTCACCCTCACATCCCCTCTCACCCTCACATCCCCTCTCACCCTCACATCCCCTCTCACCCTCACATCCCCTCTCACCCTCACATCCCCTCTCACCCTCACATCCCCTCTCACCCTCACATCCCCTCTCCCCCTCCCCTCTCATCTCTCCCCCTCCCATCCCCTCTCCCCCTCACATCCCATCTCACCCTTCCATCCCCTCTCATCCTCACATCCCCTCACCCTCACATCCCCTCTCACCCTCCCATCCCCTCTCCCCTCCCATCCTGGGAGAGGGGGTTAGGGGATGTGAGGGAGAGAGGGATGGGAGGGGAGAGGATGGAGGGGGGGAGGGAGAGGAGGGGAGAGGATGGGAGGGGAGAGGATGTGAGGGTGAGGGGATGTGCGGGGAGATGATGTGAGGGGGAGAGGGGGATGGGAGGGTGAGAGGGGATGGGAGGGTGAGAGGGGAGAGGGGATTTGGGGGGGAGGGGGTGTGCGGGTGCGCGGGCTGTGCGGGGCCGGGGCGGGCGGGCTGCGCGGCTGGGAGGGTGAGAGGGGATGGGAGGGTGAGAGGGGATGTGAGGGTGAGAGGGATGTGAGGATGAGAGGGGATGGGAGGGTGAGATGGATGTGAGGGGGGAGAGGGACTGGGAGGGGGAGAGATGATGGGAGGGGGGAGAGGGGATGTGAGGGTGAGAGGGGATGTGAGGGGTGAGAGGGGATGTGAGGGAGGGTGAGAGGGGATGTGAGGGGGAGAGGGGATGTGAGGGGAGAGGGGATGGGAGGGGGAGAGATGATGGGAGGGGGAGAGGGGATGTGGAGTGTGAGGAATTAAATGCATTTTGAACTGCGGTTGTGTTTGCTCGTGTAAGTGGTTGTTTAAACAAGTGGCTTTATTATTGTGGAGTTAGTTATGCCTAGCCAAGCGTACGGCGTCCGTACCTGTCATAAGTGAACGTACTGTTCGCCGGTGTTTGATGACTTATAACGCACTATCCCCTGCTGACGCTGGCTTGTGTGTGTATCGGTCTATGTCGGAAAGAATTTTTAATCTATTTCTCTTTTTTCACTCTAGCTCTAGAGGTTGCTGTGCTTTTCCTGTTTAGTGCCACTGTTATATTCTGTCCCTGGTTTTGGAACAACATTCAGCTTGTGATACTACATAAGGCAAAGGTGAAGCTCCCATGAGGCTTTATTTAAAACCACATAAAATAGGGTGTGGGGGTATTTGGGGGGTGGAAGCTGGTGGAATATGGGGTCAAGTGATGTACAATATCTATGTTAGTGACTACTGCTTCCTCTGTTCTGTCTGATTACTCTGTTCCTGTTTGTTTGAAGAATTAGTCGTGGATTGAGCGCTTATTGAGCATTCAGCTTTCAGCTTGTGATACTACTACTGTCAATCAAAGGTGAGGCTAGCTTGGATGAGGCTTTATTGCTATTTGCTATTAGTTGAAGGTAGTACGGTGTACTCCGGGGTAGTTAAAGGTAGTTCGGGGTAGTTGGGAGGTATCTGGTATTTCGGGGTAGTCAAGGGTTGTTGAAGGAAGTTCGGGGTAGTGGGGGGTATAGGAAGGTAGTTCGTGGGAGTTTGGGGTAGTCGGGAGTAGTTCGGGGAAGTCAGGGGTAGTTGAAGGTAGTTCAGGGTAGTCGGGGAGCGATACTTTGAAGTGTGGTTAGCTGGTGAGTTAGAGCTGGTGAGTTAAGTAGTACATGATGTAGATAAGATGAATTGCGGTTGTGTTTGCTCGTATATAAACATCAATAGAGTGCTTTTGATGAACTGTGCCGCGGACATGTGTGCATGCATGCAAGATTAACTCTTTGAGAAATACAGTGACCTTGTGCGGTTGAAGAGCGTGCTGTTCCGGATTCGGTGTGTTAAATATGAAATTTTCTAAGCATAGGCGGTGTTTGAAGCTATTTTATTTTGGCATGACACAGCAAGTGAATAACTCTGTGATAGAGCATGATATAAAAGCTTGTCTCTGGCTGTGTGCCTTCTATTCCTGGGTAACTGCAGTGGGATTTGTGTTAGCACGAAACATGTCCACCAGGATGCA
Source organism: Ephydatia muelleri (assembly GCA_013339895.1). Taxonomy (NCBI): domain Eukaryota; kingdom Metazoa; phylum Porifera; class Demospongiae; order Spongillida; family Spongillidae; genus Ephydatia; species Ephydatia muelleri. Next base: position 28,441 of record JABACO010000295.1, on the reverse strand, counting down.
GCGGACATGCCACAGTGGTAAAAAAGTACATTACTGGTTTTTTCTCTGTTCAGTCAGTCTAGATCGCGATTGCGTGTTACTTACATATGGCTGAACAACACCATAGGGTACGTTGTAAACTAATTCTCAAAATTCAAACTGTTAATCTCATGCAGTTTATTTTTCTGGTCATTTAATTGTTGTTAAAAGTTCTTAGGACATGCTGGGGTGAAATAAAATTTATGTGTTGTTAATTAATTATGACTGCTGGGTGATTTTGTCATTAGTTACAAGAGCTCTGTGAACTATTTAATCAACTCCTTACGTTTAGAAGTTGGAAGATTGGTTACTAGCATATGTTTTGCAATGAGAATGATTCCATTTCCCTTATCCTTTGTTCTCATCCCTATCCTTTTTGTTCCCCTCATCCACTCACATCTTGTCCCACTTCATGGCATGATGCCCATCCATTGTATTGAGCTTGGAGCTATTTTGTGCCCGATTATAATTGCTTTTTGTGTGTGTGTGTGTGTGTGTGTGTGTGTGTGTGTGTGTGTAGACACATCATGCAAGATATTTATCGGTGGTGGAGGATTCGGCCACTGAAGTGTCTCTTTTGAAATCGCCTTTATTATCACCATTGTATGCAGAAAGTTACAACTATTGTGATCAGTCTTTGTCTGAATCGATGTATCAAAAACTCTACAGTATGGCTGAAATAGCTAATACAATTGGTGTTAATTTAAACCATGCCCATGGTAAAACATCCACATCGATAATGCAAGGCATACTAACCGGACACCAGTATATTCAATTCAAATCAGGGTTGTCGATAAAAGAGCTTCATAACTTCATGCCAATAGTTAATTGTGTTAAAGAAAACATGAAACCTGATGTGACCATTGAACACAATGGACATGTTGTGATGTTTGTTGAAGAGAATTCATACAAGAACGATGAACATAAGATTCTGGCATCGATTAATAAAGCATGTTTGTACGCCAATTTTCACTGCAGATATCTCGCCACATGCAATGTGAACTCTCCTGGCTATTGTCTACATTTGCCATCTGCCTTTGATGGTGCTCATACGATATTGAGTATTGCATTATTAATCCGTTGCGAGTGGTCTTATGAGCATTTTTGTTTTGTTTACACTGCCGAATGTTTGGTTTTGGATGACATAAAGAACAGAATTTTTACAGTTGTCAATCAACTTACTACTGCCAATTTTCAGCAAAGGGATAGGAGAGCAAGTTATTCACTCATCCTCCTACACCTCTTCAACTGCGGCGGCGAAAATTCCTCCTCCTCCTCCTCCACCCCCTCAGCCACACCCACCTCACCCCTCAGCGCTCTCCTTGTGAAATCGCTCCTCATTAAGTTAACAGTGATGCCTATTAATTAATTCATTGATTCTTCATTTATTGGAATTCTGTTATATTGCATTACTGCATTATTTCAAGTACGCCTATTATGTTACATATTTATGTGAATATTACATAAATATCTAACTACTCATGCTTGTTATCAATATGCTCCCGAGCTTTGCATACACCTGGTGGTGAAGTGGAGCCGTCCATCTGATGCTGAAAGTATGCGTTGGATGGTATTGCAACGGGAATGAAGTAATGTGATGGTTTTGCGATGGTATTGCAACGGGAATGATATATCACGTGGCATTAATTTATTCACGTGCGCTGCCACACCCTCCTGCAAATACTCGCGACGGTGAGTTGTTGAGCGACGGGGTTTGGGGAAGGGGGGTTTCTAAAGAGGCCTTGTTAATTAGTATCCGCCAGTGGCTTTTCCAAATGAACAGATGGATGTGACCAGAAGAATAATTAATGCTTCGGAATGCCACATGGCACTGATTTTAAATAATTTATTCACGTACGCTGCTCGCGACGGTGAGTGTTGAGCGACGGGGATTAAGGGGGTCATGGGGGAGGGGGGGGGGGGGGGGGGGGGGTTGGCCTCTGCTCCAAATGCAAAAGGACTAACGTGATGTGATCTGGTTTACAGATGGATGCTGCTATAAACGCCTCTATGCGTGCTCTGCGCCGCGGTATGTTTTTCCCCCTATTTTTTCCCCCCTTTCTCTTGTCTCTTGTTTTTTTCCCCCTATCATTATATATTGTCTTATTCACAGAAATTAGAGTAGCGCAAAGACGTAAGAGACATGGCTGTCATTTATTTCTTACCTGATTTTTTCCACTTGTCATCAGTACTAGTTCAGTTGCAGCGAGAGCGTGACCGTCAAGGTAGGTTGTGTTGTATAACATATAACAACCCCAGTTGCAGTGATAACATCATAGCAACGTATAATGGTTGCCTAGCGGCATGTTGAAAATGTTCCGTGCGTAGTGCAACACAACACACCACGTAACTAGCATGGTCAAGTGGTAAGTTAGCAACACGAGATTTTATTTTCCCATCAGCTGCTGAAGGTGAGGCTGCAGACAACGGCGGTGTGGAAGCGGGTAAGATTGTTTTTGTTCAAGTTTCATTTACATTCTCACACCACCTAAGTAGCATCAATAGTCGAAAATTTTATTTTCACCATAGGTGAGGCAGCAGGCAGTGGTAATGGTGTGGAAGCGGGTAAGAATTTCTTTTTTTTTTAAAGTTTCCCACCTAATTTTATTTTCCCACCAGTTGCTCAGGGTGTTGGCGGCGGTGTTCCAGCAGGCACAGGCGTTGGTGGGGAAGAGGGTAAGAATTTCTTTTTTTCTATGTTTCTTTCAAAGTTTATTCACATTCACAGTTCCTGTAGCCATTAGGAAGTATTTTGAAGATATTGCCATCCTGCTGCGGAACCATCCCACAGTCCTGGTTGGTTAAAGTGTGCATTTCATATTTCTTATTTACAATTAAATTGATTTAGCCAACCACCATGCTGGGACTGACCAACATTGACAAGAATGAGGCCATTGTGGTGCGAACCACAATGGCCTCACAACAACTTGGCATCTCCCCAGATGCAATGCTGAGGGAGATAGCATACAGCCACAGCCGCTGTTTTGGAAAGGGGGAGCGAAAGTTCCGCTTCAAGGTCGAGGGAGGCTACCAGCAGGCCAACTGTTTGGGGGTATATCTTTGTTGCCTCCCTGCGACTTTGAAGCAGAAATTGAAGACCTTGCTTGAAGGCACGTGTACTGTACATTTACCTATTTCCAAGACATCCCAATATATGTTGTTTTTTTTCAAACAGTTCCTGCCCCTGCTCAGGGTCCCCCCGATGTTGAGGACGTCGCCCAAAACCCTCTTCAGCCTGGTATGTGCAGCATTGAATACTGATCATTAATCACTCTATAACACAATCACTCACTCTTTTATAACCCCTCCTGTGAATGATGACGTTTTCAAACAGTTCCAGCCCAGTTTCCTCAGGGTTCCCCTGATGTTGAGCACGTCGCCCAAAACCCTGGTATGTGCAAGCATTGCAATCTCACAATCACTCTAAAACACAAACACACTCTTGCTATTGGTATGAAAGCTCCGGCCCAGCTTTCTGCCCTTGCCTTTTTTGATGATGTGGATGTGAGGAGGTGAGTGAGAAAAGGGGTTAGGGGAGGTGGGAGGGTTGTTGAGGGCTGGAATTGAATAGTACATTCTAATCTTAAAATGCCTACCTTTTCTGTTCACGGGTAGGGGAAATGGGTGATGGAAGGGAGGCCCAACCCAAGAATAGTGGTCAATGCGGCAATGCATTAATTATTGGTTGCCACAAACCCTACCCTCCCTCCTTCTCAGAGACGTTGAGGCTGGTGACATCGCCCGAAACCCCCTTCAGCCTGGTAAGTGCAGCAGCATTGAATATTGAATATGGATTGATCAATCGATCTATCACTCTAAAACACAATCACTCTTTTATTTTAATAAAAAAATGAAATCCCTTACCATCCTTCAGCCCCTCCTGTTCAGAATGACGAATCACCACAGGCACATGGTCTAGAGGCAGCAGCTATGCATTCTCTGCCCTCCGTAGGACTTGCTACGTCCACCCCCATCAGGGGTCCTCATGCTGGCTCGGCCCCCTTAGCTCGGCCCCCCACCCCCCCCACTGTTTGTGGTGTCCTTGCTGGCCCCCGCCTAGCCCCATTTGAAGGAGCAGGAGGTAAGACGGAAAAAAAACTAATAAATCACCCTGAAATTACTCTCTTTCTGCATTAGATGCCCCCCGCCCAGCCCCAGAAGGAACAGGAGGTAAGACTGAAATGACTCATAACCATCTCTGCAGTTCAAGTTTCACACATAATCAAAATTTCATTTTCAAACTCAATACCACACAATATACACCACACATCGTACAGCTGCAGTACCTCCTGAGGTCCCCCTTGCTGTTCGTGGTGTCCCTCCTGGTAAGAATGACAATTACACATCCGACACATCTGTCACTTCACCACTTCACTTTTTAGCTAATATCACACCAAGCAACATTATTCTGAGGGGGAGAAGGAAGCAGCAGCCTAACTCATATGTAGAGAAAAGTAGGTTAAAAATATGTTTGCACTGGTACGATGAAAATCACCATTACTTCCCTTTAGGGCCATACAACAAAAAGAAAAAGATGGATGACCAGGAATAAACAGATTACCCCCAATACCACAGTTCGCACCTGAACTTAATAAAGTAGCAGTATTTAATAAAGGAATTGAAAATGGATTTAAATGGATCTTTCCCGTCGCATTACTCGGGTCCAGTCGCAATATATCATTCCCGTTTCACTAGTCTAGTACACCCACACTACCATACACCCATACTACGGTACCCGAGTAATGCGACGGGAATGATTGCAATGGTACTCCGAGTAATGCAACGGGAATACAGTCTTGCGACGGTTATCTATTTGATTACGACGGGAATGATCAGTTGCGACGGGATAAAAGTAATGCGACGGGAATAAAGTAATGCGACGATTACGAAATGCGTCAGAGAAGGCATGTATTGTGCTGAACGAGCTTTTGACGCAGAGCAGCAACCCTCATGGTTAATGCGACAGGAATAAAGTTAACTCAACTGGCTGCCCATATAGACTGCCCCTCCCTCCACCCTTCATCTCTCGCATTCCACACAATTGTTTGTTTATCAAGTCATTGCTTCCTTCGTCCACCCCCATCAGGGGTCCTCATGCTGGCCCGGCCCCCTTCTTAGCTCGGCCCCTAGTGCCCCTGATTTCCCCTACATAGTCAGTGCCCCTGATGTACCTACATAGTCAGTGCCCCTGATGTCCCCTACATTAGTCAAATGAATGGTCTATTGCGACGGGAATAATCCGTTACGACGGGAATGATTTATTGTTGTATGGCCCTAAAGGGAAGTAATGGTGATTTTCATCGTACCAGTGCAAACATATTTTTAACCTACTTTTCTCTACATATGAGTTAGGCTGCTGCTTCCTTCTCCCCCTCGGAATAATGTTGCTTGGTGTGATATTAGCTAAAAAGTGAAGTGGTGAAGTGACAGATGTGTCGGATGTGTAATTGTTTGTCATTCTTACCAGGAGGGACACCACGAACAGCAAGGGGGACCTCACGAGGTACTGCAGCTGTACGATGTGTGTATATTGTGTGGTATTTGAGTTTGAAAATGAAATTTTGATTATGTGTGAAACTTGAACTGCAGAGATGGTTAAATGAGTCATTTCAGTCTTACCTCCTGTTCCTTCTGGGGCTGGGCGGGGGGCATCTAATGCAGAAAGAGAGTAATTTCAGGTTGATTTATTAGTTTTTTTTCCGTCTTACCTCCTGCTCCTTCAACTGGGGCTAGGCGGGGGCCAGCGAGGACACCACAAACAGGGGGGGTGGGGGGAGGTGGGGGGCCGAGCCAGCCATGAGGACCCCTGATGGGGGTGGACGTAGCAAGTCCTACGGAGGGCAGAGAATGCATAGCTGCTGCCTCTAGACCATGTGCCTGTGGTGATTCGTCATTCTGAACAGGAGGGGCTGAAGGATGGTAAGGGATTTCATTTTTTTATTAAAATAAAAGAGTGATTGTGTTTTAGAGTGATAGATCAATTGATCAATCCATATTCAATGCTGCTGCACTTACCAGGCTGAAGGGGGTTTCGGGCGATGTCACCAGCCTCAACGTCTCTGAGAAGGAGGGAGGGTAGGGTTTGTGGCAACCAATAATTAATGCATTGCCGCATTGACCACTATTCTTGGGTTGGGCCTCCCTTCCATCACCCATTTCCCCTACCCGTGAACAGAAAAGGTAGGCATTTTAAGATTAGAATGTACTATTCAATTCCAGCCCTCAACGACCCTCCCACCTCCCCTAACCCCTTTTCTCACTCACCTCCTCACATCCACATCATCAAAAAAGGCAAGGGCAGAAAGCTGGGCCGGAGCTTTCATACCAATAGCAAGAGTGTGTTTGTGTTTTAGAGTGATTGTGAGAAAAAAAAACATATATTGGGATGTCTTGGAAATAGGTAAATGTATAGTACACGTGCCTTCAAGCAAGGTCTTCAATTCCTGCTTCAAAGTCGCAGGGAGGCAACAAAGATATACCCCCAAACAGTTGGCCTGCTGGTAGCCTCCCTCGACCTTGAAGCGGAACTTTCGCTCCCCCTTTCCAAAACAGCGGCTGTGGCTGTATGCTATCTCCCTCAGCATTGCATCTGGGGAGATGCCAAGTTGTTGTGAGGCCATTGTGGTTCGCACCACAATGGCCTCATTCTTGTCAATGTTGGTCAGTTCCCAGCATGGTGGTTGGCTAAATCAATTTAATTGTGAATTAAGAAATATGAAATGCACACTTTAACCAACCAGGACTGTGGGATGGTTACGCAGCAGGATAACCAAACGCTCAAAATAGCCCGTAATGGCTACAGGAACTGTTAGTGTGAATAAACTTTGAAAGAAACATAGAAAAAAAGAAATTCTTACCCTCTTCCCCACCAATGCCTGTGCCTGCTGGAACACCGCTGCCAACACCCTGAGCAACTGGTGGGAAAATAAAATTAGGTGGGAAACTTTAAAAAAAAAAGGAAATTCTTACCCGCTTCCACACCATTACCACTGCCTGCTGCCTCACCTGTGGCTATATCACTATCCTAGGGTGTGTGTATAAAAAATGTCTTGGGGGGGTAGAGTAGCTATATGACACTGTCCTAGGGGGTATCTAAAAAAAGTGTCTTGGGGGGGTATGGTGGCTATGTCACTGTCCTAGGGGGTGTCTACAAAAAGTGTCTTGGGGGGTTGAGTGGCTATGTCTCTGTCCTAGGGGGTGTCTACAAAAAGTGTCTTGGGGGGGTTGAGTGGCTATGTCACTGTCCTAGGGTGTGTGTATAAAAAATGTCTTGGGGGGGGGGGGGGGGGGGTAGAGTGGCTATATGACACTGTCCTAGGGGGTATCTAAAAAAAGTGTCTTGGGGGGGTAGGGTGGCTATGTCACTGTCCTAGGGGGTGTCTACAAAAAGTGTCTTGGGGGGGGTTGAGTGGCTATGTCACCGTCCTAGGGGGTGTCTATAAAAAATGTCTTGGGGGGGTAGGGTGGCTATGTCACTGTCCTAGGGGGTGTCTACAAAAAGTGTCTTGGGGGGGGGGGGGGTTGAGTGGCTATGTCACTGTCCTAGGGGGTGTCTACAAAAAGTGTCTTGGGGGGGGGGGGGGGGGGTTGAGTGGCTATGTCACTGTCCTAGGGGGTGTCTACAAAAAGTGTCTTGGGGGTTGAGTGGCTATGTCTCTGTCCTAGGGGGTGTCTACAAAAAGTGTCTTGGGGGGGGGGGGGGGGGGGTTGAGTGGCTATGTCACCGTCCTAGGGGGTGTCTATAAAAAATGTCTTGGGGGGGTAGGGTGGCTATGTCACTGTCCTAGGGGGTGTCTACAAAAAGTGTCTTGGGGGGGTTGAGTGGCTATGTTATTACCGACCATCATCAGCAGCACTGGATTAATAATACCTGGTCCGGTGCACAGAATATCAGTGGCACAGTGGTAAGCTGTGGGCTATTGTGCTCGAGCCACACATATGTGTACCATGCCACACATATGTGTACCACGCCACCACAATGGCCTCACAACAACTTGGCATCTCCCCAGATGCAATGCTGAGGGAGATAGCATACAGCCACAGCCGCTGTTTTGGAAAGGGGGAGCGAAAGTTCCGCTTCAAGGTCGAGGGAGGCTACCAGCAGGCCAACTGTTTGGGGGTATATCTTTGTTGCCTCCCTGCGACTTTGAAGCAGGAATTGAAGGCACGTGTACTATACATTTACCTATTTCCGTCTTACCTCCTGCTCCTTCAACTGGGGCTAGTAGGACCGCCCGCCCGACGAATTAAACACTATACATGTACGTTACGTGTACTTTTTTTGACCGCTACTGTATATCTTTCAAACAGTAAATGCTATTGACTTCCTATTTTCAACACTTCCATTCGTCTACGCTTAAATAACAAACCCAAGTACACGGATACTCGTACTCACGGATAAAACAGATAAACCTCACTAATAAATGAACTTATAACGTGACGTCTCTGCCTTCTCCCTCTCCCCTCTCCTCCCTCTCCCTCCCTCTTCTCTCCCTCCCTTGCACCCTTCCCGTCACAATGGATTATTCCTGTCGCAATAGATCATTCCCGTCGCAAAATGCCGTCGCAATGGATTATCCCCGTCGCAATACATCTCATTCCCGTCCCTCCCTCCCTTCTCCCTCCATAATCAGACATGAGGTACTGGATCCAGACTCGCAATGGATCATTCCCGTCGCACAGGATCATTCCCGTTGCATTACTTTTATACCCGTTGCAATGTACACATCCCGTCGCAATTGATTTGTCCCGTCGCAACAGATCATTCCCGTAACATTACTTTCATTTCCGTCGCAATGGATTATACCCATCGCAAGAGATCATTCCCGTCGCATTACTTTTACAATGCACCCTTCCCGTCGCAACTGTTTAACATTACTTTTGGTAATGATAGCACAACTTTTATTTTGGTAGTATTGAAATTAAATAGAATTAAGTATAGTGCAAATCTTTTCATATGCTTATCATGGTATGGAACTGTCCCCCGATGCCAGGGCCCCAGGACAGGCAACTCTGCTGCCTGTCCATGTGTCGACGTCCACCCCCATCAGAGGTTTTCATGCTGGCTTGGCCCCCTTAGCTCGGCCCCCACCTGGTGTCCCTGCTGGTAAAAATGACAATTACACATCCGACACAGGTATCCCCTTTGTCCAAAAACCTTCCCACATTCAGAACACTCAAAATTCTTCTCCTGTGTACCATCATTCCCATTCATCATTCCCGTCGCAAAGAGTTATTCCCGTCGCAAGCGATTATTCCCGTTGCAATGCACTCTGCCCGTCGCAATGAATTATTCCCGTCGCAATAGATCATTCCCATCGCCGTTGGGACGGGAATGATACTTACACGGAGATAGTCAGTGCCCCTGATGTCCCCTACATAGTCAGTGCCCCCTGATCTCCCCTATGCATAGTCAGTGCAACATACATAGTCAGTGTCTATGATAGCAGAAAAAGACAGCGAAACCGAAACATGCGGAGTAAGAAGAAAGATGGTGGAGGTAAACCTAACTGTTTACATCTGTGTCTTCATATATAATATAGTGAGGGGAGGGATGAAAGTGATAGGATAGGACAATGTCATTGGGATGAAAAGAGGCGGTGGGACTTTTATATATGATTGGGACAGGAATATGAATTAAGAGTGGTTCTTAGTGGCCATCCTGAGTAAAAACTAGCACTCAACTTTCCCATTTTTGTACGTCAAGATGTCAAAAAAAAGAAAATTTCGAAGAAACAGAGACAACCATCTGCTGTCAGCCTCTTTGTCCACCTGTCCACTCCTCTACTGTCAGGATAATAGATCATTCCCGTCGCAAAATGCACCATTCCCGTCGCAATGGATTATCCCCGTCGCAATAGATCATTCTCGTCGCAATGGATCATTCCCGTCGCAATAGATCAATTCTGTCGCAAATGATCATTCCCGTCGCAAGAGATTATTCCCGTCGCAATGAGAGGTGTGATTTAAGTAGTGAGGTGACAGATGTGTGTGTCGGATGTGTAATTGTCATTCTTACCAGCAGGGACACCACGAACAGGGGGGGGGGGGGGAGGGGGGTCGAGCTAAGGGGGCCAAGTCAGTACCAAGTCCTACGGAAAGAGAGAGTGACACATGAACAGGAAGCAGATTAGGAGGTGTGCAGAATGCGAGTGGTTTAGTGAGCACTACTTCACAATTACAGTACTGTGTGAAGCACATCACTGCATCACCACAGCACTATGTCACATACATGTAACCTAGTGACCAAAGCGATCCAATAGCTGCTCCTAAACTGGATGTTGTTGTTATTGCTGAAATTGTCAACTGGATACACAAAGTGTGCAAACCAGGTCACGAGTATGTAGAGAATGACTTGCAATTACTTGGTGAAAATGACAGGGGCCTAAATTTTATGCTACAGTTGTACTATAACTAAACAATCCAGCTATCTAACAATTTGAATAACTAACTAAACAGTCCAGCTATATATTTGCTGATCGGATCGAACAAGACAGGCACAAACAACAAACACACACAAGCACAACATTTAAAAAAAACAGAATCATT
>JABACO010000295.1:0-16875 GCA_013339895.1 Ephydatia muelleri | reverse complement strand
GTGCTAAAACTGCCAAGTTGCTGTGACCATCTCTAAAATGGTAACTACAGGCGTAACCTAATGAACCACAGTAAATGTTGTTGAACAGCAACACAAATTACCTGGTAGGAGATGGGTTTGCTGTCTGAAAATCACAATAATAATCACAGCATCAAGTCAGTAAATCCTGTGCTCACCAAAAGATCTTGAGTGGAAAGAGCAACATCTTCACTGTCAACCTCCAACTTGTCTGGTGCATTGTCAGATTCAAACTTTTCAGGGAAGCAAACAATCGCAACAAACCAATGTGATCTAGTGAGAAATGTAGCCAGTTAATATATAAGACTTGCAATCAAGTGATGTAGGTTGCACAGATAAGTCAAAACTGTGTAATGTCAATACTACAGGAGAGTACTTTTAAATTAAGAATGAGTTTAAGGAAGTTTACAAACTTCTTACAATCTAATGCCCAAAGTTATAGACTGTATTAAAAAAATACAAATTCAAGTATGACTCTTATTGAAGTTAGTTAGCTAATTTAATTTAATTTACCTTAGTAACTAGGCAAATGGTCAACCTTTTCTAAAATTATGATGATAAGTGCATAAGTAACAATATCAAGACCCTCGAACAATCGAATCCAACAAACAAATATCAAAGATAAACAAATGCTTTTTTCTTAGTAAAAATTCATGAATAAGATAATTATGTGGCTTGATGCAACTGGTGTAACAATTCTTATTAGTAAATGTTAATACCTACTTAGAATTATTCAATCATGGCAAGAAAGTGAACATCTAGCAGTTTGAGTCCATTTTCTTTAAGTGAAGGTTTATTGTCATGCACACCCTGTACTATAACACTGTATACATGTAAATAACATGTTTCTTACAACATGCTACTGGTATACATTCTCATAGCCACAACAAAATACAAGAGCATCTGCGTGCATCGGCTCAACTAACTCACCGCAAACATACTGGCATAACAATGTACTCCTTTGAAAATATGTCAACATGACATGTCCAGGACTTTACTCCATCATGAACATTACTATGTGATAAAAATGGTGGTTATAAACGTACCTACAAGGAGCAGTACACACCTTTTTCTATCCTTAGGTGACTCCATCAATTTTCCAAGGAAGAATGAACTGAATATATGGACCCTCTCTTTAATATTAACAAATTTGTCGCATAGCAAGTACCTAATATGCAACAAGACAGGAATACACGAAAGTATGTTAAAAGCACAAACATTTACGTCAGATAGAAGTTAATGATCTTGTCATTCAAATACTCATGAGGATGCAAGCAGTTGAGGTCACCACCTGTGATTTCAAAATGGAGCTTGCTACCAGATGGCCTATACATAAGAAGCCTGCAAAAATGGAATGGAACATGTTCACAACAGTTTTACTATCAATTACACAATATTGCTACAATAAATAGCTAGTACTAAGCATACACGAAATTTGGCATTTTAATGCCAAAATAACATGCATGCAGGGTTAGGGTGTACACGTATCAATTGAATGAATGCTTACTTTGTATGCTCAACAAAACACAATGGTTCATGCACCGACTGTTGCATTGATGACTGCTCCAGTAGTGACGACTGTTGGTGGAGTGTGTACACTGGTGGAGGGTGTACACTGGTGGAGTGAGTACACTGGTGGAGTGTGTGGAGTGTGTAAACTGGTGGAGTGTGTAAACTGGTGGAGTGTGTGGAGTGTGTAAACTGGTGGAGTGTGTAAACTGGTGGAGTGTGTGGAGTGTGTACACTGGTGGAGAGTGTGGAGTGTGTACACTGGTGGAGAGTGTGTACACTGGTGGAGTGTGTGGAGTGTATACACTGGTGGAGAGTGTGGAGTGTGTACACTGGTGGAGTGTGTGGAGTGTGTACACTGGTGGAGTGTGTGGAGTGTATACACTGGTGGAGAGTGTGGAGTGTGTACACTGTTGGAGTGTGTGTGTGGAGATAGATGGTGAAATGAGTAATTTCACTCTTACTTTCCTGATGTGATTCCCGGTCGTCCATCTTTTTCTTTTTGTTGTATGGCCCTAAAGGGAAGTAATGGTGATTTTCATCGTACCAATGCAAACATATTTTTAACCTACTTTTCTCTACATATGAGTTAGGCTGCAGCTTCCTTCTCCCCCTCGGAATAATGTTGCTTGGTGTGATATTAGCTAAAAAGTGAAGTGGTGAAGTGACAGATGTGTCGGATGTGTAATTGTCATTCTTACCAGGAGGGACACCACGAACAGCAAGGGGGACCTCACGAGGTACTGCAGCTGTACGATGTGTGTATATTGTGTGGTATTTGAGTTTGAAAATGAAATTTTGATTATGTGTGAAACTTGAACTGCAGAGATGGTTAAATGAGTCATTTCAGTCTTACCTCCTGTTCCTTCTGGGGCTGGGCGGGGGGCATCTAATGCAGAAAGAGAGTAATTTCAGGTTGATTTATTAGTTTTTTTTCCGTCTTACCTCCTGCTCCTTCAACTGGGGCTAGGCGGGGGCCAGCGAGGACACCACAAACAGGGGGGGTGGGGGGAGGTGGGGGGCCGAGCCAGCCATGAGGACCCCTGATGGGGGTGGACGTAGCAAGTCCTACGGAGGGCAGAGAATGCATAGCTGCTGCCTCTAGACTAGACCATGTGCCTGTGGTTTTTTTAATTAAAATTGGTATTGAGTTTGAAAATGAAATTTTGATTATGTGTGAAACTTGAACTGCAGAGATGGTTAAATGAGTCATTTCAGTCTTACCTCCTGTTCCTTCTGGGGCTGGGCGGGGGGCATCTAATGCAGAAAGAGAGTAATTTCAGGGTGATTTATTAGTTTTTTTTCCGTCTTACCTCCTGCTTCTTCAAATGGGGCTAGGCGGGGGCCAGCAAGGACACCACAAACAGTGGGGGGGGTGGGGGGCCGAGCTAAGGGTGCCTGATTCTGAACAGGAGGGGCTGAAGGATGGTAAGGGATTTCATTTTTTAATTAGAGTGATTGTGTTTAAGAGTGATAGATCGATTGATCAATCCGTCTGCTGCACTTACCAGGCTGAAGAGGGTTTTGGGCGACGTCCTCAATATCGGAGGGACCCTGAGCAGGGGCAGGCAGTTGGGCTGGAACTGTTTGAAAAAAAAAACAACATATATTGGGATGTCTTGGAAATAGGTAAATGTACAGTACACGTGCCTTCAAGCAAGGTCTTCAATTCCTGCTTCAAAGTCGCAGGGAGGCAACAAAGATATACCCCCAAACAGTTGGCCTGCTGGTAGCCTCCCTCGACCTTGAAGCGGAACTTTCGCTCCCCCTTTCCAAAACAGCGGCTGTGGCTGTATGCTATCTCCCTCAGCATTGCATCTGGGGAGATGCCAAGTTGTTGTGAGGCCATTGTGGTTCGCACCACAATGGCCTCATTCTTGTCAATGCGGGTCAGTCCCAGCATGGTGGTTGGCTAAATCAATTTAATTGTAAATAAGAAATATGAAATGCACACTTTAACCAACCAGGACTGTGGGATGGTTCCGCAGCAGGATGGCAATATCTTCAAAATACTTCCTAATGGCTACAGGAACTGTGAATGTGAATAAACTTTGAAAGAAACATAGAAAAAAAGAAATTCTTACCCTCTTCCCCACCAACACCTGTGCCTGCTAGAACACCGCCGCCAACACCCTGAGCAACTGGTGGGAAAATAAAATTAGGTGGGAAACTTTAAAAAAAAAAAGGATACCCGCTTCCACACCGCCGTTGTCTGCAGCCTCACCTATGGTGAAAATAAAATTTTCGACTATTGATGCTACTTAGGTGAGAATGTTAATGAAACTTGAACAAAAACAATCTTACCCGCTTCCACACCGCCGTTGTCTGCAGCCTCACCTTGAGCAGCTGATGGGAAAATAAAATCTCGTTATTGTGTGTTGCTAACTTACCACTTGACTATTGTTGTGTTGCACTACGCACGTGATTCGTTAACATTTTCAACATGCCGCTAGGCAACCATTATACGTTGCTATGATGTTATCTATCACTGCAACTGGGGTTGTTATACAACACAACCTACCTTGACGGTCACGCTCTCGCTGCAACTGAACTAGTACTGATGACAAGTGGAAAAAATCAGGTAAGAAATAAATGACAGCCATGTCTCTTACGTCTTTGCGCTACTCTAATTTCTGTGAATAAGACAATATATAATGATAGGGGGAAAAAAACAAGAGACAAGAGAAAGGGGGGAAAAAATAGGGGGAAAAACATACCGCGGCGCAGAGCACGCATAGAGGCGTTTATAGCAGCATCCATCTGTAAACCAGATCACATCACGTTAGTCCTTTTGCATTTGGAGCAGAGGCCAACCCCCCCCCCCCCCCCCCCCCCTCCCCCATGACCCCCTTAATCCCCGTCGTTCAACACTCACCGTCGCTAGCAGCGTGTACGTGTAGCAGCGCACGTGAATAAATTATTTAAAATCAGTGCCATGTGACCCCATCCGCATTCCGAAGCATTAATTATTCTTCTGGTCACATGGCACTGATTTTAAATAATTTATTCACATACGCTGCTCGCGACGGTGAGTGTTGAGCGACGGGGATTAAGGGGGAGGGGGGGGGGGTTGGCCTCTGCTCCAAATGCAAAAGGACTAACGTGATGTGATCTGGTTTACAGATGGATGCTAGAATAAATGCCTCTATGGGTGCTCTGCGCCGCAGTATGTTTTTCCCCCCTTTCTCTTGTCTCTTGTTTTTTTTTCCCCCTATCATTATATATTGTCTTATTCACAGAAATTAGAGTAGCGCAAAGATGTAAGAGACATGGCTGTCATTTATTTCTTACCTGATTTTTTCCACTTGTCATCAGTACTAGTTCAGTTGCAGCGAGAGCGTGACCGTCAAGGTAGGTTGTGTTGTATAACATATAACAACCCCAGTTGCAGTGATAACATCATAGCAACGTATAATGGTTGCCTAGCGGCATGTTGAAAATGTTCCGTGCGTAGTGCAACACAACACACCACGTAACTAGCATGGTCAAGTGGTAAGTTAGCAACACGAGATTTTATTTTCCCATCAGCTGCTCAAGGTGAGGCTGCAGACAACGGCGGTGTGGAAGCGGGTAAGATTGTTTTTGTTCAAGTTTCATTTACATTCTCACACCACCTAAGTAGCATCAATAGTCAAAAATTTTATTTTCACCATAGGTGAGGCAGCAGGCAGTGGTAATGGTGTGGAAGCGGGTAAGAATTTCCTTTTTTTTTTAAAGTTTCCCACCTAATTTTATTTTCCCACCAGTTGCTCAGGGTGTTGGCGGCGGTGTTCCAGCAGGCACAGGCGTTGGTGGGGAAGAGGGTAAGAATTTCTTTTTTTCTATGTTTCTTTCAAAGTTTATTCACATTCACAGTTCCTGTAGCCATTAGGAAGTATTTTGAAGATATTGCCATCCTGCTGCGGAACCATCCCACAGTCCTGGTTGGTTAAAGTGTGCATTTCATATTTCTTATTTACAATTAAATTGATTTAGCCAACCACCATGCTGGGACTGACCAACATTGACAAGAATGAGGCCGTTGTGGTGCGAACCACAATGGCCTCACAACAACTTGGCATCTCCCCAGATGCAATGCTGAGGGAGATAGCATACAGCCACAGCCGCTGTTTTGGAAAGGGGGAGCGAAAGTTCCGCTTCAAGGTCGAGGGAGGCTACCAGCAGGCCAACTGTTTGGGGGTATATCTTTGTTGCCTCCCTGCGACTTTGAAGCAGGAATTGAAGACCTTGCTTGAAGGCACGTGTACTATACATGTACCTATTTCCAAGACATCCCAATATATGTTGTTTTTTTTCAAACAGTTCCTGCCCCTGCTCAGGGTCCCCCCGATGTTGAGGACGTCGCCCAAAACCCTCTTCAGCCTGGTATGTGCAGCATTGAATACTGATCATTAATCACTCTATAACACAATCACTCACTCTTTTATAACCCCTCCTGTGAATGATGACGTTTTCAAACAGTTCCAGCCCAGTTTCCTCAGGGTTCCCCTGATGTTGAGCACGTCGCCCAAAACCCTGGTATGTGCAAGCATTGCAATCTCACAATCACTCTAAAACACAAACACACTCTTGCTATTGGTATGAAAGCTCCGGCCCAGCTTTCTGCCCTTGCCTTTTTTGATGATGTGGATGTGAGGAGGTGAGTGAGAAAAGGGGTTAGGGGAGGTGGGAGGGTCGTTGAGGGCTGGAATTGAATAGTACATTCTAATCTTAAAATGCCTACCTTTTCTGTTCACGGGTAGGAGAAATGGGTGATGGAAGGGAGGCCCAACCCAAGAATAGTGGTCAATGCGGCAATGCATTAATTATTGGTTGCCACAAACCCTACCCTCCCTCCTTCTCAGAGACGTTGAGGCTGGTGACATCGCCCGAAACCCCCTTCAGCCTGGTAAGTGCAGCAGCATTGAATATGGATTGATCAATCGATCTATCACTCTAAAACACAATCACTCTTTTATTTTAATAAAAAAATGAAATCCCTTACCATCCTTCAGCCCCTCCTGTTCAGAATGACGAATCACCACAGGCACATGGTCTAGAGGCAGCAGCTATGCATTCTCTGCCCTCCGTAGGACTTGCTACGTCCACCCCCATCAGGGGTCCTCATGCTGGCTCGGCCCCCTTAGCTCGGCCCCCTTAGCTTGGCCCCCCACCCCCCCCCCCCCCCCCCCCCCCCCCACTGTTTGTGGTGTCCTTGCTGGCCCCCGCCTAGCCCCAGTTGAAGGAGCAGGAGGTAAGACGGAAAAAAAAAGAAACTAATAAATCAACCTGAAATTACTCTCTTTCTGCATTAGATGCCCCCCGCCCAGCCCCAGAAGGAACAGGAGGTAAGACTGAAATGACTCATAACCATTTTTTATTAATTCAAAACTCATGCAGGTATGGTCCTTGTACCCATCAACAAGTCCATAGTGGTGGTGTGTGAAGGACGTAGTACTACCCTGATGGTACAAGTAATATCATATTCTCCTCCTTACCATGTCGAGTGGTACTTGAATAGCTCATTGGTGAAGGCCAGTAATTTATACGTCATCTCCAACATCTCTGTCTCTGATGCCTCAACTTATCCCATCACCTACAATGCCTCTCTCACCATCTCCACTGTTAACCTCACCACTCAAGGATTCTACTGGGTCGCCTTTTACGATCATTGGACTGTGGTCTCTAGTAATGCCATCTTCGTCACACCCCCAGGTAGGCAAGGCATTGATATGTCTATCAGTGTAATTCTTCCTGTAATCATTCCCCATCTCCAGTACCAAAGGGGTCAATATACACATTCAAACTTCCCCCCAAGGTCAAGGAATGCTGAGGTGTGCATGTGTATGAACACTTTGCCATGTTTCCCCCCCCCCTCATTATCACTTTTCAAATGATTGGAGCACAAGTTGCCCCCGAAAGCAGACCGAACTCGCTACACGTGCGTGCCCAGTAGAAAGGCCTGTTGCAAGATAAGGGGTGGTGTGAAAAATGTGGCAGTGCTTCCCTGGGTGTGAGTGATGTGGGTACATGAGGAGTGATGCGTGGGTGTAATTATTGGGACCAGTGCAAGTGAGCCTGTGGGAGCACAAGTTGCAGACCGAACTCGCTACACGTATCTCTGCGCTGCATAGACCATAGATTAAAGACCTTATCGTAATGATGGGGCGATATGAGATTACGGCTGTGACGGCTTCTATCCAATTCAACTTTCCATCAGGAAGGTAAGAAAGGGGGAGAGAAGAGAGGCGTTATGGAGCCACAGTGCGCTGTTCACAAATGAATCAGCATCGCTCGCCACGTTGGAGATTGGGTGAGAGTCGTTCGGATAGACGAGAAGCCTAAGCACAAGAGAGATAAAAATATAATAGCGCGCGTGTATTGTGTGTGTGTGTGTGTGTGTGTGTGTGGTATTATATTAGTAGTAGTTAAGTAGTGTGTGCTTAGGCCTTTGCTAAAATATTAGTGAGTGCATTTAGAATCATATGACCAACCAAATTACATCAAAACACAAGACGGTTGATGTGTTGAAAGGGTTAGATAATGCAGCCATCAGACTCTGTATGCCAAACACTGCAGCTGCTACATAGTGCTAACAGCTGCACACTGAGTACAACTTCAACATCATTATACGAGGGATGTAGGGAAGGCAAAAGAGACAATGGGAGAGGAGAGGGTGATGGGGAGGAGAGGAGAGGAGGGAGAGAGATGGGAAGGGGAGGAGAGAGATGGGGAGGGGAGAGAAAGATGAGGGAAGTGTTGAACTATGATATAGTGTCTGGTATGACTCTACTATATCATAGTTCCATGTTCATCCCCTCATGCTCATCTGTCACATGCTCGGGTCGCCACGACCCGCCCACACATGATGACCACACCCACCTGACGGTTCGTCCCCGTGCCTTGAGGGCGTAGTAGAGCTGACGTCCCTGCGATGGGGCACACGTAGGTCTTTTGCACCAAGGTTGATAAGGACTGGGGGCTTGATCTACAGGGAGCGCCATTTAACAGATGGCCAATATGTCAACAATGGATTGGCTCCAGAGGGCTATAGACAGACTGTCCCTATTGGTTCAGATATGGCACACACACCACCTGCACACCACATAGATTCTGCATGTAGATTACCTCACTGTTCTGCCCAAGTCACTCCCAAACTCCCAATAGTTCCCACCACCACCCGATCCCTACCCCAACCCCTTCCCAAAAAAAAACTCTAAGTACACACAGGGTCCTCCCCCTTATAAAACACTACTTCAAGTTGAAACTGTAAACATCGTTGGGGGTTGGTCCCTAAGTTCTAATTAAACTTAATCATTATTGACCTAAACATAGAGCAAGCCATACATTCTAACCACATGCCCACCCCTCTTAGCCACACACACACACACCCCACTTGGTTACCAGCCATATACCCGTCATAGCCACACCCACTTGATTACGTTACCTGATCAGCTAGCAGGATTGGGGACACAGCTAGCATCTTAGCATAGTCCTCTGCTGAGGGTAGCCTTTTGGAGTCATAGACCATACCTGCCTCTACGTAGTTCCTGTAGATAGGGTGTACTGGAGGGGGGACTCATCAACACTTTTGCAAGTGTTGATGAGTCATATGATGAGATTGTCCAACCTGAGGTGTAACACCCCTCCCCCTAACATTGTCATGCATTTTAAAATAAGGTGTTCATATATCTGTGTGTGTGTGTGTGTGTGTGTGTGTGTGTGTGTGTGTGTGTACATGTACTCTGTACACATACTGATACATTTATGTGTGTGCATGCTAATGTAGACGTATATACATTCTAGTAGGTACTTCTTATACATATGTGTATGTACATGCCTGTATGTGCAGACATTGGTATGTACACTGCACTGTCCCCAGCCCATCATCCCCTCCAGGTGGCCCAGGCCCCCCACACCCCCACCTCTTACTATACCCAGGTCCCCCACACCCCCACCTCTTATTATACCCAGGTCCCCCACCCCCCACCTACCCAGGTCCCCCACACCCCCACCCTTATTATACCCAGGTCCCCCACACCCCCACCTCTTGCTATACCCAGTCCCCCACACCCCCACCTCTTATTATACCCAGGTCCCCCACATCCCACCTACCCAGGTCCCCCACACCCCCACCCTTACTATGATAAGCATAGTTGAGCAATGTATTGGGATTGAATTGCTTATAAAAAGCATAGTTGTGCAAACCAATAGAATCAGCAAACTATTGGAATTAAAATTTCTTATGATAATCATACTTGTGCAATGCAATAGAATAAAACCAATATTGGATTGCATTGCTTATGATAAGTAAAGTATAGTTGTGCAATGCATTGAGATTGCATTGCTTATGATAAGCATAGTTGTGCAATCCAATAGAATTAAATCAGCAGAGCATTGGAATTAAATTGCTTATGATAATCATACTTGTGCAATGCATTGGGATTGCATTGTTATAATACATTGCTTACGTTAAGCATAGTTGTGCCATGCAATAGAATGAAATAATTAATGTATTGGATTGCATTGCTTATTAAAACAAAGTTGTGCAATGCATTGGGATTGCAATGCTTATGATAAGCATAGTTGTGCAATGCATTGGAGTGAAATTGCTTATGATAAAAATAGTTGTGCAATGCAATAGATTATTATGGATTGCATTGCTTATGATAAGCAAAGTTATGCAATGCATTGGGATTGCATTGCTTATGATAAGCATAGTTTATGATAAGCATAGTTGTGCAATGCATTGGGATTGCTATGCTTATGATAAGAATAGTTGTGCAATGCAATAGAATTAAATCAGCAATGCATTAGATTTGAATTGCTTACGATAAGCACAGAGATTTGTCAACTTACACCATTGCAAGCAGACTATGGTTATTCAAAGCTATAACTCTGGTATAACTAAGGCATAACTAAGGCATAACCATTGCATTATGTGCGCTCCTTAGTTATACCAGCAGTTAAAGGTTTGTATAACCATTACACTGTAAGTCTACTTGTAATGCACTTGTATATGCATTGCGCTGTTTGCACGCACGCTCGCACACACACACACACACTACATACTGTACACACATAACTGGTCCCCAGACTCACATGCTCTCTGTTCTCCAACAGAACCTCCAAGGCACCTCCGCCACCTTCACACGTCAGAATGAGGCGGGAACGAGGCGTGGCTACGAGTGCCCAGAGGAACGCGACTACTATCCTTACTGGCACCCCACTCCATGGGTGGTACGTAGAGGCCATGCTGTTTTAGTTGGTAGCTCCATCCTACCACCTCCCATCTTCCCCTCCCTCCTTCCCCTCCCTCCTTCCCCTCCCTCCTTCTCTCTCCCTCCTTCCCTCTCTCTCTCCCTTCCCCTCCCTTCTTCTCTCTCTCCTCCCTCCTTCCCCCTATCTCAGTGGTCTGCTGTGATGCTCACACCACAGTGGTCTGCTGTGATGTTCACACCACATTGCCGTAGTAGGAGTGATATGGAGTCTCCAGTGGAGTGATGGATGGAGTGCCTTCCCAGTGAAAGTGATATGGGTAGATGGAGTGCATCCAGTGGGAGTGATATGGATGGAGTGTGGGAGTGATATGGATGGAGTGTGGGAGTGATATGGATGGGTGTGGGAGTGATATGGATGGAGTGTGGGAGTGATATGGATGGAGTGTGGGAGTGATATGGATGGAGTGTGGGAGTGATATGGATGGAGTGTGGGAGTGATATGGAGTGTGGGAGTGATATGATATGGAGTGTGGGAGTGATATGGGTGAATGGAGTGCCTCCAGTGGTTTACTAGGCATTAAAAAGGCTATAACAGTATGCACGAGGCTTCCTGGAATTGGCTCTGACCTGTGCCGTGCATCAAATTACTTTTCATGAGACCTTCACACCTTAATATTAAAATTTTTATGTTTTCACCATGGACAAATTTTAATTTTAATTTCAATGAACAAGATTACAATTAGTAATTACTACACCCACGAAAAGTCACAGGACTTCAAAAACTTTTCTAAGAGACATGTTCTGTGTTGGAAGAAGTTTACTGATCCACAACTGCATAGCATTTTGATCATATTCATGCTCACAAATCAGCTTCCCAAGAAAGGATTCTCGATTTATTGGTATATCTTGTCTTTTAAGTTCTTGCTGATCTTTTTTTACATCAGAGGACAAAGAAAATAACAATAAACCAAGCTGTTTCCAATCCAGATCTTGAGAACTTTTACCCTCTTTTTCTAAGGTGTACATGAAGAAGTTAGTGTTCTTATATGATTTAACACATGTTGCCCGGTCAAAGTCGATCAGTTTCACTTCGAAAGTCGCACTAACACAGACATTAGGTAGTCTAACATCAAGATGTGCATAGCCAAGATCATGCAGAGTCTTAAGTCCGTTAGCAATTCCATTAGCTAGCTCTCCAAGGCACGTTTTGGCAATAGCCTTTGACAAATTATTATACTTTACAGCATGAAAAACAAAAAAGACCAGATCACTAATTCGCTTCGTGTCATGAGGTAGGATAAGATTGGATGAGAGCAGCGAACCCTTCTCCTTCACTCGCAACAAAGCAAACAAAGTCTCACGAACCTCAGATTTGGGAGAATATTTGTAATAACAGCTTCCATCACACAGCAGTATAGAAAATGGAGATTCCACCTGTTCTATTACTGAAGAAGGTTGAAGAGCGGTGGCACAATAATCTATATCGGCATCTGATAGTGGGACCAAGTACATTTCTTTACGCATTACTTCATCTTCAGAAACATACAGTTTCTGCACAAGATCAACCTGCATGTTAAATGTGTCTTTCACTTCTTGTGCAATGTCACGTAACTTTAAAGCGCTAACCTCAGGAGCAAATTGAAGATTCTTCCACCTGACTCCCACTTTGAAGGCATAGTTGTTAGAGGAATCAACCTTAACTTTTGGAAAAGCAAAACCGGTCCAAGTGTTGATCTTCAAATCAAAGTGACGAATGAAGCGTAATACATCAACCAAATTGGCAAACAATTTTGCTACTGTTGTGCTGATGGGAGAGGAGTTAATCTCAAACTGAATAACAGGTAGTCCATTCATAATTAAGGCTACATCAGATTTGTGTTGTTGCGATGCTGCTAATGGTTGCATCAAAAGCTTGCCAATTGTAGATAATGGAACATAATCACAACAGTAGTAAAGCTGTCCTTTGACAGGTGGTGCCTTGTTCGTTTCATTTGTAAATCGATCTTGTTCCTCAAGCGCTTGCCATCTCAATAGATCGATCAACCAGTTTAATAGTTTTTTACTCTTAGACTCATCATCTGGAATTGTACCAACTATATCCACAAGTGTGTAACCACCATCATGATCATCGGCAGGCTTAACCACCCTAAGCTCGTCACAATCAGCAAAGATAGTTGTACTCCAACAATTACTTGATGCTGTTAGCTGGTATGATGCCTGCGATTTACTTAATCTAGCTGAAAATGAAAATACAATAGTGAACTCACTGCAATTGCTACTGGCTTCCAATTTCATCCTTACTCTAGCTGAATCTATGCTAATGTGGCTGAATTTAAATGCCATGTTACAAAGGTATTTTTCCTTAACAGTACCAGATAGACCATTTATGACACCGCAAGTACGTTTGTTTGGCGAACATGTACAGGTATACCGTCATGTATACATTCCATTTTCTAAACTCCTAAATTGAAATGATGTGACCAAAATAGCTGTTATGGGCACAAACAGAAGCTTGTTCATAACTAAGTTAGCACCCTATTTTAAATACGTGACTTCAGAGTGCTACTTTAGTTGCTCTATTTTATTTCATGCATCTGAAGCCTACAACTAATTCTCTCACATACACACACACTTGTAAAACAGATGAAGAATGGTAGTGAAAATTAGGTCGGTAGAGCAAGATCACATTAGTTTATAATCTGGTTCATGACATAAGAAGGAGAAGAAGTAGAAGAAGTAGAAAAGAGGTAAAAGAAGAAGTGGCAGAAGTAGAGGAGGGAGAAAGAGGAAGGAAAAGGAAGGAGGAAAATGAGGAAGAAAGGAGGAAGTTCTAAAGAGAAAGAAAAGGAAGAGGAAGAGAATTACAAGAAGAAATAGCTGAGGAGAAAAAAAGCGGAAGAGGAAAAGGAAGAGGAAGAAGCGAGGGAAGGGATGGAGGAAGGGGAGGAGGAGAAGAGGAGGGAAAAGTGGAGAGAGGAAACGGGAAAGGGGAGGGGAAGGGAATAGAGAAGAGGAGGGGAAGGGAAGGGGAAAGGGAGGCAAAGAGAAGGAGGAAGAGGGGAATGAGAAGTAAAGAGGAAGTAGAAAACAGCATACAGCAAACCTGTATGCACTTTACAAACTAGCATTGCTATCCATACCTGTGCTTGTAGATATTGATCTTTGCTCCTTCTAACCATCATGAGATGCAGCAAAGAAGGTAAATCATGTAAATCTCAACGTAATAAAAACATGCAAAAGATACACTAAGGGCACAAGTTAAAAGATGGCAAGCAGACTTGAGTTCAAGTGGGAAATGAGAACAGCAGGTACACCACCCGTGTACAAGAAATGGTAGGAGGATTGATTACAGAAAATGTCCCAGGCAAAAAGAAAGTCACTTACATAATAAATGCAACCATTCCAAGAAAAAAAAAATGCATTAGTGTTCACCTCCGTCCTGAGCTTCTTTAAAAGAGGGTCCTGGTCTTCACCTCCTAGATCATCTGATGATTGATTTTGTACACCCTTCATCTTCAGTCAATTAACGGAATCCTTTCCTTACCATTGTATCGACGACTCATGCTCCTTGTCGTCATCGTTCTGCTCTTTGAAACTAGATATAGAATAAAACACATACTGATCTGTTTTATTTTAACTAACATATACATTCATTCTCTGACCTCTTTGCTTAGTGTTAGTCAGTTAAGTCACACACACCATGAACCATGCCAAAACACTGTACTATACTAGCAGAGTGATGGCTGATGCAGTGACAAGAATGATGGCTGATGGCTGATGCAGTGATGGCTGATGTAGTGACAAGAGTGATCTGCATCAGCCATCACTTGTGCCACTAATCAGCCATCACTCGTGCCACTACATCAGCCATCACTCTTGTCACTGCATCAGCCATCACTCTTGTCACTACATCAGCCCTCTTGTCACTACATCAGCCATCACTCTTGTCACTGCATCAGCCATCACTCTTGTCACTACATCAGCCATCACTGCATCAGCCATCACTCTTGTCACTACATCAGCCAACACTATAGCCTCTTCAATGAGGCAACAGCAGGTACTACATATACCAGCACAAACTTAACTCTTAGTATTGATGACTTTAATGGTTTTTATACCTGCTTCCACCGGGAAATACTTTACTTTAAAACTCAGTAAATTCTTACCTTCAGCAACGTTTTTTATATTCTTGGCTGTTCTTTTTATCCCCCGTCCACTGGTACTGGTACTGGATCCTGTGGTGAAAGAAACAGCTATGTTGTTAATATTATGTATACTCACCAGCTCCATCTCTAGGAATTTAGTCTATTAGATACTTCCGCTCCCAGAAAGTATAAAAAGGTTGAGATCCCATAATGGTTCAACGTGGGAAGGAAAGCAATACTCTATGTGACATACAGTATGCACGCCGGAAAGATTAAAGGGCAATTGTGATAGGGACATGTAAGACTAACTATACTAACTAGTTCTTTTTAAAATTCGTTATCACTTTGAGTCACTAAATTTCAATTTTATTTATATTTCTGATTGTCTGAAATGTCTTCTAATACCATGCATATATAAGGGATCGTTCCACAAAAAGGGACCAATGTATATATATTTTTCGGATCCAAACCATACCATCTTATGACTCAGTTGGCATTCAGTTAGTTATACTGGCTTCCTCTCCAGGGGGTGGAGCCAGTGACAGGAATGAAGTAATGCAACGGGAATGATACTCTGCCACGGGAATAATCCATTGCGACGGGAATTACCAGTTGCGACAATGATCCTTTGCAACGGGAATATTAAAGTAATGGTCTATTGCGACGGGAATGAAGTAATGCGACGGGAATGATCATTGCGACGGGAATAAAGTAATGCGACGGGAATTAAGTAATGCGACCGAAACGATCTATTGCGACGGGTTTAAAGTTCCTGTTCCTGATTCCTGGTTACTCTGTTCAGTCTTCATGTAGGGGACATCAGGGGCACTGACTATGTAGGGGACATCAGGGGCACTGACTATGTAGTAGGAGGCACTGATAATATTGACTATGTAGGGGACATCAGGGGCACTGACGCACTATGGTGGGGACATCAGGGGCACTGGCTATGGGTGCACTGACTTTGTAGAACTAATCACTGTTTGATGCTTTCTGCAGTTGCAATTAAGTGATCGCAAATATCATTCAAAACGTGATCTCACGTGACTCTTGTAAGCCAATAAAAACGTGATCTCTGATCTTTTGAACAGCAGGTGAGATAGATAAGGATTGCGGTAATGTTTGCACGTATAAGTGGTGTTTAGACAAGTATGGAGATATGCCCCCTAGCGTACGAGAAGCTACATACTGTACGCTATTGGCCAAAGAGGTTTACGAACGTACTGTAGAACGTACTGTACTGCACTAGCTCTGCTGACGCTGGCTAATCTCCTCCCATTAAACAATATCATGTATGTGTGTGGGTTTTGGAGCATTCAACATTCAGCGCAACGGTGAAGCTTTGTCTAGAACCACATACATGTAAAAATAGGTGATGATAGCGTGTGAGGATGTTTGGGGGTGGAAGCTGGTAGAGGAAATGTAGTGTGATAGTCTACAGCAAGCGTTCTCAATAGACCCTTAAAAAAACCCCTTTGTCTCCAGGAGGTTGAATACTAATTCCTTAACTGAACTTCCTTTGTCAGTTTATGCCGGGTTGAAAGAGAATTAATCTCCTTCCTCTTTTCTCACTGTAGAGGTTGCTGGCTGTTCCTGTTTAGTGACTACTGGTATATTCTGTTATTATTGTTGCAGCTTGTGATACCATTCCTAATGGCAGACGCACAACAACAAAGGGAAAGGGTAAGTTGTAATGTAATTCTCCAAATTGAAACTGTACCTACATTATTTGTTAATAGTTCTAACAGGAAATATAATGGTTCACACACACACACACACACACTTTGTTTGTACCCTTGACTCTGCATGTGGTTTTGTCTGTGTAAGTTAGTAGAGCTAGTGTATTGCTATACCCCCATTTATCATTGATAGGTGTAAATAACGTTTTAGCCATGAGGCTAGGCGCTCGCTTAGGGCCTTTAATAAAATCACAATTAAACGCACACATTACACACACAAGCACGCATGCACACACATACACAACAGTCCCGCACCCCCCCCCC
>JABACO010000294.1:0-45402 GCA_013339895.1 Ephydatia muelleri | reverse complement strand
TCAAGGATCATTGGACCCTGGGCAGCCGTCCCGGTTGCCCCCCTCCCCCCCTCCCCCCCTTAATCCGGCACTGAGTGCAAGAGATGTACCTACTCAGACTCCACAAATCATTCAATATTACCTGCTTAATATTAATTAGACCGAGTGTTCTATTCCTTAACTGACAATGTTGTCTCTCCATTTTGAAACTGTTTTCTACTTTCATTTAGACACTCTTCCAGTGTCTCGTCCAGCGTGATGATCAATGTACACAACCAGTAAGTGTCCAAGGCATTGCACAAGTACCAATTGTTCTCATGTTTTTATTTAATTTTATTTTTAAATCGTCTAACCAATGGCATTATGAGATCCTGAAGAATATTTGACAGTGTAAGTGCAGTGTGCAAACATTGATAGGTCTTGCTACTGCATCATTTAGCATATTATTCAGGTTTAGTAATTGTAACACCATACTGAAAGTACAATTGATGAGACCTGCAGGGATACAAAGGGTTAATGTGAAATCTCTAGGTGTTCTAGAAGTACTGTATCAGCAACTAAGGGTGCTGAAACTGCAAACAAATGGCAACTACCCCAAACCCCTGTTGTTTGACGAGACTCTCTCACAACATTTCTTATAACAATAATGGGTTAGCAATAAACTGCCATAACATTCGCAGTTGCTGACATGTCAATGTTAATGATTCACTGCATTTCCAGGACTAAATCCCACACTTTGTAATGTTCCAGCCAAGAGCAATATGAACAGTCAAGAGATACACCATGGCTGTTGTCACCGTTACAATCATCATAGAGGAAACCAATTCTGGGAAAATAACAGTCAAATTTTACTCCAGAACAGATAAATAACTTCCATTTACTCAACGTACTTTGCAAAGTATTGGAATGATATCTTGTACCCATTTTGCTCTGCAATACCAGCACATACCACATTTGCAAATGCACCGTTGATTGTTGCATTGCCTGGCATTGGGATGGATAATCATATCATACTTGAATGAAATATGTACATTAAAAGTAACAAGGAAATACAAACAAATATATATCTGACGGGTTTTGTACAATTTAATGGCATTGCTGAACACAAACTATGAATTACCAATTATCTCTTTGGATGCCAAGTGCATATGTATGTATGCACACACACACACACCAGTCATGCATGATTAGATTTTGCATGCAAAAATGTGTTCCATCAGCCACAGGTATATGATGCATGCATATACTTAGTGCACTTGTAACCTTGTAAGTACATGTACAAAATAGTTATGTGTCTTGACACACTGGCTACAGAACCCAATCATTCAGATTAGCTCACTTCACTTCACTAATGCATCACTTCAGCCCTTAGCCCTGATCAGTATTGTATATGGATCACATATGTTCAAACATTTTTTTATGACTATGGGGTTACATGAATGTCAGTATTGCACTTGTATGCATCTACAATGGTATCCAAAGTGATTCCAATCAATACAACACAATGCAAACAACACACAACACAACAAACACAACACAACACAACACAACACAACACAACACACAGCACTGCATGAATGGTGAGGGCAGATAATTCTTGTTTTGTATATATATATGCACTTGGCGTTCAATACAACTGCCAATCATTTGTGTATTAGAAATCTATAAATCATTGCTGTCTCCTATAATACTATTTCATTTGAAGTGACATCTGACAACTGAAATATAGTGTAAACGTACCTCCCAGACAAACACCAAATGCCAAGGTCCAAACCATAGGTTTCAAATCGACACAGACATCTGGTGAGTCTGCTAAAGTCACTACTACTGGGATCTGGGTGGAACGATGTAACTTTGTTAAAAAAATTTCATAGAACCATTTGTCACAAACCATAGCAGTTACAAAAGGGATGTTGTCAACGAAGGCTGAAACAATTGCAGACACCCACAGATAAGAATAATGGCCACTAAGTTTTGATTTTGTGGTTGGACGAACTGTAATTTTGCAGTCCCTCATTAACACTGGCAGTCTCAGACATGTATGTAAATACCATTATGATTTCTACCAGTTTCTCCCCTATGTAATCCAGCAAACCAAGCAGCGTGACCGCCTGTGAATAGGCAAAAGAATGTGTAATAACATATATCATACAGTTAAAGCAAAGTCTCAAAACATTGCAACGCTAACTTTTACTAGGACCAAAAGTCCTGCAAAAAATAGCACGGTTGACCATTCAATCGCATGGACTACTTCTTCTATATCCCGAATACCACTTGAAACCAACAAAATCACTGCTCCGAACAAAGCAATCCAACCTACAGAGAATAAGTAAATGTATAACGAATGGAAGTGATGTGGAGATCATAAGGTGAGTTCTAAAATATTGTGGTTTGATGCAATGCTGTTGCAATAGTAACTATGTTGAAGATGTCCAACCTAGGCCCAGCCGGAACTGTGGAATGACACTGGACATGAAGAACAGGATGATTACCACAGCCACAACAGTAATGGACTTGGCTAGGAGGATCTTGTCTGAGATGCAATATTGCTGCTCCAGTTCAGCCAATGTTCTCTCCAATTTGTGCACTGAATTTTCTATGCTGCAGAAAAAGTGAATATGCATCTCATTCAGCAGAAAGAAATGTATGTAAAAGAAAAGACAATTAGTTGTGTTAAATATTGTTATTTGACCTATCCATTACATAGAATGTGGAACACTAACTGTCTTGATCTGTGTTCACTGAGCTGCCTCCTCATATTCATTGCACTGGCTTTCAACTTCTCCCTCAGTAACTTCTCCTCTTCTGAAACCAGAGGAAGAGACTGTGCAGTACGTTCCAAAATGTTGATTTCTCTCCTCAGTTCTGGGTGTTCAAGTGGTGTTTTCGAACAAAATTGACATCCCAAAACTATATCATTGGTAAACATTACCAGCAATATGGGATTCATCCTTATTTCTCCACTTCACATAATCACAGCAACATGTGTACATTATTCTATCATATGGAAAAGAAGCAAGGTTTCTGATTTACACACACGTATAAGCCCTGAAATGTTTGTATACCACACATTTCATCATGAAACAAAAGAAACTTTTGCTGAATTGTTTATGCAGAATGCATCTGAAACAAGAGCCACATTCATGGAATGTCATAAATACTGCTGTTTTTTTTTTCTATACTTCTCTTATGTAGTAAGGTGATTTCGAATATAGGTGGGGATTTTATGGGATGGAGCATTGAGCATCAAGTATCACAAATTCCTAATGCATCACTCTACCCTTCAACATTACTGCACAATTAAGCCTTGTGGTTTGGTATTTCTTATTAGTGAGGCTTTGGGGTTATGATGTCGAAACATAACTCAATACTAGAATAAAGTTTCAGGTAATGCTATTGTAAAATATGTTCATTGTTTAGTGCAATCAATGTGTATTTCAATTCTGTGAAGCTATACTAACATCTTTTATAAAAGTGAATTCTAGAATCTCAACTGTTGAAAATAACAAAACACAACCCTGCCATCAGCAGTTCTATTCCTAAACTCTATTTTACTAAATTCAGTGGAAAGCAGTAGGAAATAGTGAAACCTATATGTGTACATTCATGATGGAAAAGAACAATTCTGTGTGATAAATCCGAAGATGAATTTTAGTGCAATACATTTTCATTCAATTTAATGCACACATTATAAATCAGCTACAGTGAATGAAATGTGCATGTGCACTTACGCCAATGTGACATAAGCTGATATGGTCACTAGGAAGATACCTAAAAACATGTGAAATGAAAATTCAGCAAAGCCAATCCCCTAGAGAAGTGGAGAGAGCGAAACAAGAGCATAATAAAGACACATAATATGGCTGACTTACTGCAGCCTTGACACTCTTGTCGGAAAAAATGATTGAATTGGGAGGGGCACCGATAACTGCAGGATAGCAATAGCTACAGTAAGCCATGATCAAATGAAGATACTCTGATTCACATATTGATCTTGCTAAACCTTCAATAACAGCACCAAGAGATGAAGCAAAACAACAAACACATTGCTCAACATAGCAATGGCCCATGTCCGCTAAACATAGACTTGCTATGAAGCGATTATGGTAAACACTGTATCTAAACAGACAAACTGTCATTAACACATACAGCTTCTGATGTGACTAACTTAATCATAGCTAATTAATATCCTAACATTGAAGCAAAAAAAGGAAGGTGGGAAGTCCTCTTGCCTGACCTCTTATTCCTGGCTATGAAGAACTAACAGTACACTTGAAACAAATACCAATGAATATTTTCATACCTCACAACAACTAGAACCCACAGATAAATACACTTACATACTGCAATTTATACACAAAAAAACTGTAAACTACACACATATTGTAATTAAACATTAAACAACTGAAACGATTGTACAAATTCCTCGGATTTTCATTAGAGCACCTTTTAGGTGCCAATATCATGGACTATTGGGCAGGGTTTTGAGTGCCCAGTTTTCAAAGGAAAACCTTCCAGTGACATTAATGAAAGTGATGATGTGCACATGCGGAGCCAGCAATCATGCGTGCCAACACTCACCTGTTGCAGCTCCTCCAATGTTGGAGAAGAGAACCTCAGCAATGAGAATTGGTGTGGGATCAAGATAGAGCACTTGGCACAACCTTTGGCATAAAATGTTTGGCAAGTGAACATTGTGCACATCCGCTGGCATAAAATGCACACGGCATCCTTTGCAAACAGAGATGTACATGTATGTAACACTGGG
Source organism: Ephydatia muelleri (assembly GCA_013339895.1). NCBI lineage: Eukaryota > Metazoa > Porifera > Demospongiae > Spongillida > Spongillidae > Ephydatia > Ephydatia muelleri. The sequence goes on along the minus strand of JABACO010000294.1, from coordinate 40,655 downwards.
ACCAAGTGTGACAAAGATTTAGGTTGCAAGCCCAATGCCTCATGATCAGAAAGCACCCACACAACTGACCTCTCCCCCAGCATACCTGATTGAGACAGGTACCATTATGAGAATGGTTGTTACATTTTCCTGCAGTAAGAGAGCATGAATGCTTTATCATGCAGTATTAATAGTTAATTGTAGTCAGTTATTACATATGTAAAATATCTCATTCTATCAGTGGTTTTTGCTGACCATTATTGTTAGTTAAGCCATTATGTATTGACACAGTATACTAAAAAAAGAAAAAAAAAAAAAAAGGATTTATTCCAACACAATTTGAATACAATAAATAAAGTCAAGCTGTGGTTAAATTGATTCCTACATAGCAAGGTCATCAAGAAAATAGAACTTGGCCATTTCAACTTTGCTTACTGCTGGTTAAGGCTGGTTAACACTGGTTAGTGACTCACCAAGAAAGCAGATATTAATGCTACCAAACCACATAGCAGAATGACAAGCATCCATTCATGCCCTCTGGCCACCCGATATGCCTGCGGGAAAGGACTGTCATATTGTACTTTGTTGTGGTGTATAGATACCTTTACTGCCGCATAATCAAAAAAACCTGTTCGTGAAAATATTTCCACCAGGATCATCTGTCGACATTTTCTATGATGCTAATGCAATGCAACAAAATGTGCTAGTCTACCATTCCAATTAGCAGTGATACTGTTTCAGGATCTACCCATGCTGCTACCATTTCCAGAGATGGACGCTGGAGAGGAGAAAAGATAGTTATCGATCTTAATACAAACAATTGCAAATGTCCCTTATGCACACAAAAAAAATACAATTAAACAAAATAAGGCTATTTGAAAACGATTCTCTTCTCTACTACCCTTTCTCCTCCATCTTCCCTCTTCCCTCTGCATATGCAAAACACAGAGCCAATATTCTAGATGTCTAAAATGTCCTCTACACAATGATTTGTATGCACTGAGAATCAGACTACCTATCACTGATAAGCAATACAGTTCAACACAAGCATTATTTTTCTATTGCTTGTACTGGAAATATTAGTAATTTGCAATACAATAGGTCCCTTTTCGCCTCAACAAATCGGTATATATATACTTATACAATGTATACAGTAAATATACAGTACACATACTCGAACAAGGATACCTTATGTAACATTGACAAGATGCCAAGTATGAAGATACTGCCAATCATTACAGCCAAGGTGCGATGTATGAGCTGTGTACAAATGACAACTATTGCAACACTGCATTTCTGTTTTGAAACAAGTACATGATCAGTGGGAAACTAAATAAATGAAAATACACAATTCAAACTTGATACATGCTTTTGTATGTTCATTTAACAGGATGACTAGGCTTATGAAAGAACTGTAGAATCCAGAACCCCTCCCCTTTTTTCAAAGAGGCTGAGCCATTTCTAACCTCAAATATGATAAGGACATAGACAAAGACCAGTACTAAAAACGCCATTGCTGCTTGACCACCTCTGGTGACCCTCTCTCCTGTTACTGACACTGTGAATGCAACATGTTTGCATGGCTGCTGAAGAAGCGGATGTAGAAATCAACACTGGGTATGAAAGGGAGCATGGTGAAAAATTCTGATGAAAATAATATATGATTTCAAATAGGAATAATAGAAGCTAACTAATAATCGCCCTTGTGCATTGTGATGGCATACACTTTCAAGTCCACATACAAATGCAACATCCCTAATCATCAAACCTAGTCTTGATACATACAAAATCATAAAATTCATCAAAGGTTTGTCTTGATAATAAATTCCAATTCATAATTGTCCAGAATACTGCCAATAACTGTAATTTCCTACATGTGTGTGTACATGTGTGTGCTTATGCTTATGCATGTGTTTATGTGCGTGGAGAAGATAGACTGTCGTTGCTCTATATGATAGCTATGTTTCAATAATTAGGTGTTAGGTGCAATCACTTACTGGCTGGGCTGGCATAGAGAAAACTAAAGCTAAGTGAAACTAACTCGTATCATATTCACCTCCTATTGCCTTGTGCTGCATACATGTATAACACCGTTGTGGCTTAAATACCATACATGCATCACAACAAAATTTGTCCAAACCCCCACCAAACACAATATAATTAGCTAACCCTGTCACGGTGTTAAGACGTCTTATTACTTGCTCATACGACATTGAGTTATCAAGAATCTGCACTGACTTGCAGTTGAGTTTAGCATCACTGCCATTCTGTAGATAATATGTAAAACATTGTGAGTTTTGAATGTTTTGTACATTGCATGCATGTAATGTATGAAAAGGGGATGGGCATTCGTACACTTGTAATATTGCATGTATATGGTAAAGTGCAGAATGTGTGAATTTGACATGCATGTGAACAGGTGTGAGTGAAATTTGTGCATTTCCAAATACACATTTCAGCATTGCACATGTACTAATTTCATTTGTGGTGCATACATGTATGTGTGCATGAGAGGGCATATGAGCATTTAATAGGTTGTGGGAATTCTAAAACTGCTCAACTAACTTTGTGGACAGGGCAGGGACCTGGGTCTCGTTGTGTCTCATTGGGGCCACAAAGGAAAAGAAGCCTAGCACATGAAACATTCCTTTCTTGAAAGCTTAATTCTGTGGGTTGGATATATTTCTCAATCATTAAAGATACACAATATAGTCACCAAATAAATAAAATGATCTTGATCCTTTTTACTTATGATTGATTTTCAAAAAGAATGGCAAGAAAAGTGAAAATATGAGTTATAAAAACTTAGTAGAAAAAGGTCCGGAAAGGGTGACTGTAGCATGGGTCCACGCTTCACTCTCTTTATACCATTCGACTGGGAATGCTAAGGAACTTAAATTGTCTGTGCCTGTGTAAGTACTATGTATGGAGATTTATTTGTAGCTAGCCCTTAAAAAGCTAAAAAGATACTATATGATGAGTTGCGTATGTTTATGATCTTCATGGCAACTTCTTGTTCCTGGTAGGCAGAATATAGAATCTGGAACAGAACAAGGTAATGGGTAGACTTTGTACTAACACAAAAACCGACTGAACCTTTTGTGTGCTGAGGAATAATGAAGTCACAATGACACAATCCCACCACAATTATACTCCAACCTTTGAAATAGCATTAATTGTTCCTCAGTCCATCAAGTACAATTATGCTTAGTGCTAATTAATTATCAACTTACTGCACAAGCTAGTGTGAATATTGTGAGAAAGCTGATCCTCAGCCATTTGATCCTGCAAATAAATGTGAAAAGATGCATGCATGTCCTGTTTTAACCCTCGTTCTCTCTATTCCTACAATTTAATTATCACTAAGTTTTATCCCCCCCCTCCCTTTTGCCATATCCCGCAATGCAGAGCATCATAATATCGCGTATTACCAACGCGAGAATGCTACCTTCACATGCGGGAGTATACTGACCAGATAACGAGGCAGGCATATCTTTCCTCTGGTGAGCCTCGAAATAATCCGCCTTTTGATATCTGTGTTCGTCTTTGGTCCCATCTGTAAACTCATCAGATGCGCGAGAAGCATTCGAGAAGGATGTTACGGACTCTTCCGAACGGTTCGTATACGTGCGCACGTGATGCTTGCGGCACAGCGGCGATGCAATAGTTTCTTGTACTCTGCTGATACCTAACTCTTTCGTGTCAGCGGCCATCTTCACGTGTTTCGCGCTCGAAATGGAATAATAAGGATTGAGGCACTGACTCGTCCTGCATCAAACATGACAAAAGGGGAGTGGCATTATTCTGTGGGATTTTAAATGTTATGCAATCTTTGTGTCGTCACTTAATTCATCTATTAACTAATCACCGTTCGGAATGAAAGTATGCTCGGTAACACAGTGTTTTAGCTTATGTACCCGGCACGACTACACGCTGTGCGAATTAGGAAGGTCTACCTACGGAGATGGCTCGTTCAGCAAAAAGCTTTCTGTTGATCACGCTTTCCACTCTGCCAGCATCACCCGCCATCTCTTGCGCTCAATTACGAACTTTAGATGAGAAAATACCCTTTCAGAGGGAGCACTGGATGCCTAAATACTTTAGGGCTAGCAGAGCAATGTGAGGGAAGTTAGCTTCATGGTCGCTCCACCACTGCATAACGTCTTTAACGCGCCAGTTGGTTTGTGGTTCCAGCATATAGCGCTTGAACTCCTCTTCTATGCTGTCCCTCGCGCTCCTGTTTGCCACCCCAAGGACCTCTTTGGTAGCAGTACATGACTGCAGCAGAATGCATTGAATGCAGTTGAAATTCGTACTTGTATAAAGTTACATGGACTTACGTTAAAGTCCAAAAATGCATCCTAAAGCTGATATATTGTGATTGGGCACAGCATCTTCCTGAATGTCTAATGAGGATGGCGGATCAGGAAGACCTTCTATCCCAGCAACAATAAGCAGCTCATCCTTAAACTGCTGTATTGCCTCCTCCCTTCTAGTTGGTTCCAACCAACTCAAACTTTTGTGGCCAGGATGGACCAGCGCAGCATCAGTTAGTAAAAAGGATGATGGATTATCTCATTTTGAACCCGGTTTTGAGACTCAAAAAACACTCGTACACTTGCTGAGGAAGCTCGTCCCATTCCTGAACACCTGCAAATGAGAAGAACTCCAACTGACTAGCACATGTATATACAAATTTTGTGCATGCAATATGTGAGATTTGGTTTTACCCATCGATCACCCTATACACTGATGGGGTCTCTAAATATGCAGAGGGACTCTAAAAACACTGACCTTCTCCGGCCATCTCTGCTGTGGGTATTCCCACGGTCCACTCTTAAATCTTTGAGGAACAGGGTAACTCTCCCAACTACCCCATCTGCCATGGCTTTGAATCCACTCCCAAGGTTCTACACCCCATGCAGTAAGGGTGTAGCATATTGTGGTTACCATAAGGCAACCAGCGGCTATTTCTCCAGGGTCTTACATATCTGGGGCGTTCAGTATTGTGAAAAGAAGGTACAATACCGTGTGGGTTGGTGTAACTAGGGAGTGGCACCTTCCTATTTGCACTACGTCTAGCTGGGGGGGAAGGTCACTCGACTTAAACAGTGGAGGTGTGACCCTGGGTGGAATGCTACGTCCCTGACTGCGTTGTGCTACATCTTCAATTGTTGCCCTTACATCATTTTGGCTCAATTCCACTTCCTTTTCCCCTGAAGCTATTGTAGTCATTCTTTGGCTATTCTTTACTACTTCCCCAGCTTCGTTCTCAGATCTAACTGCATGGCTTTTTGTTACTGTTTTAGTCTCCGCTATCTTTCTGTTATTGATGGCCTCTACAGGTGGATGTTCTATAAGGCAGTTCTCAGTAAATATTCTCCCTTCCTTGTGCATGGTTTTCGCATGTTTAACTTTTTTCTTTCTCGTTTCATCCATCTTCTTACTTCTAACTTCATTCACTTTCCATGCATTACATTCTTTCATCTCCCATTCTATTCATCTTCTCCCTTCAGCATTCACCTCTCAATTTCAATTCTCCTGGACATTGCAACTGAACATATGCTAGTGGCAATACCTAAATTCCAAGAAGGAGGTGGACCTTCTGAATTAAGTGCAGCATTTAAAGTTGTAATGAGTCTTGAAACACCAGAAAGAGTCGGGTACTATTCACCTTCACAGAATACAGAATTTCTCTCAGTGGTTTCAGTAATAGAACATCCTTTATACATGGACATGCATAACTCAGAAAACTTACGTTATCATCCCTCTCTTGTAAAATGCATGTACTTATCATGCATGTTAAGCATGACATATTATAGTGTAACCAATCTGTTTGCAGACGTAGTGCCAACGTAGCTTCATACAGGCAGTTACTTAGCTCAGAGGAAGCGGCTGTTGCTAAAGAAACGGTAAGGTCAGTCCCAGCACTTGTGATGGGGGATGTTGAGCCTTACAGACAGTGACATTTCATTCACTTTGTGCCACTCTCGAGGATAAGGCTCCAATACTCATGCCGGGGGTGTGCATCCCTAAAAACAGTGCCAAATTGCAAAATGTTTCACTTACGTGTACAGCTAATGTATGTTGGTATACCCATCTATTTTGATGCTGGGCATACATCGGGAAGTAGGCAATTCAGTTATATGTCCAATTATCTGCCTGCAGGATTTATAATTGGGTGGTTTTTTTATTCGAAATAGCCCATGTTATGGGGTTTCATGACCCCATGGCGGGACATTGAATATGTAGCCTTTTTCCTTCTTTTACAACCACTCACAGGGGAAAGCTTGAACTTTGCTTCTTCTAATGCAGATGATGGCTCATGACTTGACATTCGTGAATGAGGAGGTTCTGAAATGTCTGCCAGGATGCCTTCTTTGATGTAAGGGTGTTCCACCCAAATGCTCCTAGCTATAGATCCAGAAATCTACCAGCTGTGTACAAAAGTCATGAAGATGACAAGAAAGATCTTATGATCAGTGTGTGCATGACAATGAACATAGCGTGTTCACCCCACTTGTACTATCAACTTCTGAGGCATGGGAAGGGAAGCAACTACACTCTATAAGCATCTAGCTCAAAGCTTCCCGCAAGAGAAAGTTCCTTACAGTACATTCATAGATGTAGACTTCCTTTGCCATCCTGAGGTCTGCTGTGATGTGCATTAGAGGAAGCAGATTCTCATTCTACGGACTAAGGCATCAACCCATATTTGTATTGAAGTATGCTGTAGTAATTAATATTCAGTTTGACACTAGTATAATAGGTGTGCACATGTTCGTATGCAAGGTTCAAACAGTCACTCACTATAAAGAGAATAAATGATGTCTTCTATCCGAATTGTTATTACCATAATAAGCAGTATTAGAGACCTGAAACCCATTCATAAATGGTCAATAAACGATGAACTTCGTATTTTTACTGTGTGCTTAAATTAAGTCATTCATTTGGAGGGTACTAAAGTGAATTTAAAAGAAAACTTAAGCACAGTGTCATTAACTACCCTAGACTAGGATAACAGACTGTACTCCATGATCATGCCGTTGGATGTTCAATTTACTAATCCAAGTTTTGTGGAGAAAACCTCCTCTGGGCAGGACAGTGGCAGTCAGCTAAGTAACCTGGTCACAAAGATGTCAGCAAAGACACGAATTCATGTGAGAGATTGTTGTCATCTCACATGTCATTGCAGCAGCTTTGCAAGTGCTGTGCTCAGGATGTAACGTCTGCATTTAAAACAGTGCTGCATAGCCAACTCCTTCAAGTCCTGATTCTGTCATTGAACATATCATGAGCCAATGTGTAAACCTAACCGTCCCTTCAGTAGGTCACGATGCTTGAATGTAAAGATGCAATAAGGGAGGGTATGGTAGTCTTGTCCTGCAACTGTTGGAAGTATTGTCTACTTACTTTTCGTACTACAGGACACAAGAATTACTGTTTTGAGGCATTAAACGTCTTATCTCAGTACAACTACACCCTTTCCTCTCCAGTTAGCAGAGCAGGTGTTATGGGGACAATTCATAAATACCCAGAGAAAACATATCATGCGATTTTCACATGGAGCACCAAATAGTATGTACAAAGATGCAGTCCATCATCTAGGAGCAAATAAAACGCCTCAGTTTATAGTTAGAATTGGCAAAGTGTTAGGTCCACTAACAGCTCCTAAAGCGGTTCACTTCTCAGTACAAATTCATGTGTCAGGGTCACACACTTGTTGTTCAGATTCCAAAGATGTGGAAATTATTGTTGAAGAACTTAAAAATGCTATGTGTTCAGTGAGACACCATCACAAATTCAAAACCAGCATGCCGGACATAAAGCAGTGCACTGGACACATTACCATTTTGACTTGCTCGTCCACATTCCTATGTAGGCCTCCAGATTTGACGCTGGACCCCAATGAATGATTTGAATGCAGGAGTGTCATTTTTGTAGAATGATGCAATGATGGAAGCCTGAACTTCCTTATCAGTGACACTAGTATACATATCAACTAGTCTAAATCTTGAAACATTTCGTGCCCTGATTGGCTCGTAAGTGTCTTTTTAAACTTATTAATAGATCACTTCATAGTTGTCTACAATATAATTACTGTTACAAAGTCATGTACACTTACTCCCTGTTTCATCCAGTAGCACATGTTTGTTTTATCCGGAGATATGCAATAGCTGAGGGTCCTTTCATGCCAAGAATGGATTATTATTGTTAGTTAGTAATGTGTTTATACTATTGCTGTCATGGCTCATGTTGACATGATAAGGTATCATACTTCAAACCTCACTAAGGTTACTGTATTCTCATCTGAAGTAGTTACCCATTAACAAAAAACAACAAGGCAAAAAATACAAGGGATGTATACAATTGTAATTGATTCTCTTACCATTCTATGGTAATGTAACGGACCCTCTATCCAGTTAGTCACAATGAGCTTCATCAATTACAATAGTTGTTCTGGTACATGTATGTGGCAGTTCTTAACATCTGTCACCAGTTGAGATTTAAGATCAGGAGTTCAGGACTGATGAAGATGACTTGAAACTTTCCTTCCTGTATTGCAAGCTCATGGTGCTTCGGCTCACCAATCCAGGAATACAAAAAGCAGACATTCCTTTAGGAGTTAAGGCCAAGACCTGTTGGAAACCAATTGTATATTCTCAGCTTACCTGATCCTTCATTAAAGCAATTAACGAAGAAACAACTACACCCATGCATAGTTCCATAGAATGGTAAGAGGATGAATTGCAATTGTTTATATCCCTTTTTTGTTAACAAGGGATGACTACTTCAAAAGAGAATTCAGTAACCTTGGTGAGGTTTGAAGTCTGATACATTGTCATGTCAACATGACAGCCATGACAGCAACAGCTGCCTTAAGGAGAAGCATTACATCCATTCTTGGCATGAACGAAAACCTCAGTTATTGCATCATCTCTGGATAAAACAAACATGTGCTGCTGGATGAAACAGGAGTAAGTGTGCATGACTTTGTAACAGTAGCTAAACCAAAGATTCAGAGATCTAAATTGCCTCAAGTATATTCTCTAGACTCTATGAAGATATCTATATCTAAGCTAACTCAACTGATCAGGCAATACCCATGCATAGTAATTAAATAATTTTTTACTTCTTATGGGTACAACTCCATACTATCCGCAAAAAGCCAAACTTATACATGTGAAGGCTCAAACATCATAAAGTATACAACTGTATGGCAATTTTGCTTATATCTTATGGGAGAATATTATATGTGTGTGGGATGTCAATATGAGAGGGTGAGGTATTCAGGGGGTAATATTTATACGGAATGACCCAACCAGAACATTTGATCAATGCGCCAGACCCATTTTCTAGTGTAGCAGTGATATAATCCATCGGGTGCTGCAACATATTGGGTTTAGGAGACTAGGGCAAGCGGGCCTTTGTCGTACATTACAATTAAATCCTTCACCTCCTATTCATAATTGAAATCTTCGCAAACTAAAATACGTTTTAAGACAGTTGTCGGAGATGCATTTGAATACTAGATGCATTATATTTCAGTTCTCTAGTTGCATCTTATTCGCAAATGCATACACCTGTGTTTGTCACAATGGCATAGGAACCACATTGGCAATGATTAATACATAACAATGGTAGAGCATGAATGCAAGCAATTAGGCTAAACAACACACTTCTCAACGTTCCATCTAATACCAATATGAACAACAAGGAGGTACACCATCACTGAGAAGACAGTAGTTATCATAATCAGCAATCCTATCCTGCATAAACAGTCCTTTATGAATGCAACTTTAAAACAATGAAATTGAACATACTTCATAAAGTATTTGAAGGTTATCTTGTATCCATTTTGCTCAGCTATTCCAGCAGACACAACATTTGCAGACGCTCCAATCAGAGTCCCGTTTCCTAACATAGGTATGCACAGGATGACTTAAAAACACATCCTAGGCTAAAGCTATGCTCTACACACAAATGCAACTCTGTTGCATATTTCAAGTTTGATTAATTATATTTGATAACCCATTTCTTGGTCAATTTATGTTTCTCAATTAACTCCTGTATGACTATTCTTGTTTATCATGCAGATTAAAGATATAGATGGTTTATTTCAGAAAACAAAAACACCAGCGAAACAAAGACAAAAGTGTACAGTGAAAATTTATGGCAATACCAGGAATATGATGACCAAGAAAAATGGTACATGCAGCTAATTAATTGGGAGTTGTGAAAATAGTTTGTAACATGAATGGATTTACATACTGCATGATACATAAGCACATTACTAAATGCACTAACAATAATTCTCAATAGATACAGTTAAATTGATATTAAAATAAACACCAGTATTATTGTAGGCAATATTGCGAACAATATTCTAGCTCCTGTTGAAAAGAACTGAGTCTATTAAAAACTTCCTAATTTGAGAGGAATGATGAAGTTGTGAATAACTTCAGCAAATGACAACGCAATATCCCTCATATTCGAACAATAGTATAACACTAATCAATAATGTTGCCAGCAGTCATTCAGGAAAGAAAAAATAGCGAAGTAATTGGCAAAAATGGCTGGGACAATTACTAAATCACACATGAAAGGTGTACATATGTGCTGAGTGTTTACTTCCAAGGCAATGTCCAAATGCAAGAGACCAAACCATTTGTTGTATGTCTATGCACAAATCTGGAGACTTAGACAATGTTACTATTACTGGGATCTACATGTATATGCCATACATGCATTGGCATTAACATAAACATAACACAGTCCAAGTAATGGTAACCAATGAAAAAACAACCCCCCCCCCCCACACACACACATATGCACCCAGGTGAGAGAAGCAAATTTATTGGCTCGTGCGGGCCTAATGCTAGGGAGTATAGACGTCATATCACTGATATCAGGGCCATGGGTGAAGTCCCCCTAGTTTGATACACAAGTGTACACAACATTTAATAATCCATCTCGCAAGCCAGACGTACCTCGACGTGACCGTACTACGACGTGGCTGGGTACTTCTCGTGATAGCACCCAGTCCACGTCATAGTACGGTCAAGTCGAAGTACTTCTGGCTTGCGAGACAACCTTATCACCCCCAATTCCTGCATGAAACTCGTGAGTGAAATCCCAAATCCCCACCCAACCCTCCCTTGTCCTGTCTCTGCATGCCTCCTTTCACCCTTGTCAACACCGATGGATAAATAAAACTAGCGCGCGGATTTTTTTTTCTAGGAATCGCGCTTCCCCATCATTAGCTTTGTCGATTCACCCTTCTACGGTACTTATTATAGGCTAGTAGTCTGTACTAAATCCGCAATTGCAATAAACCCAAAATTCCAGTAACAAATATAACTCACCTACGTCGCTGAAACCGTGTTTACAGTTATGCCAGGACCGAGCGAGGACATTTGATGGGAGGAATAGCTGGCTAGATATTGCAGCACGTGATACACGTAAAAGTTAAGTAATTCAGAAATAAACGATGACATAATGCTGAATTTAATTAGTGCGGTAGTAATTGGATTTGTGTCTTGATTTTCTCTTCATATTGCTTGGTCTCATTGCATTGAAAATAACAGAGTACATTAAGATCAATTTTGAGCATTTTCTAAAGTCATTTAGAATTCAATTTGAAATAAAAAGCAAGATGACCGCCTATGTATGGGCCATTTCTGGTATGAGGTTCCCTTGCTCTATATCGAATTGGATGCGGGTTTGCCAAAATCATTGGCGCGAAACGATCGGAGAAATGTGCATAAACTTTTCACAGTTCTAATTCCGTAACGGATAAGGTACAAATGAACGAACAAAACAAATCAATAGCGACAGGACCATCTACGTACACACTGGCGATTTGAACGTTCCTACCTAAAGATGTGGAGGTTTTGAACTTGATGGGTTATCGGACCTCGTAACGTCGGCATTATGATTGTGCAAGGTACTTACACATAGAAAAATGCTGTAGGACGAAGTGTTGAAAATAGCTTTAATAATCGGTAAGTTATTGCAATTTAAAACCCTAGTGGATTTATGTTTATAAAACACAACTTATAAACATAACTCCACTCGAGTCAATCGTTCCATAATTATATGGGTGGTTTCCGCGGAAAGGGACTAATAATCGCATGTTTTAACTTGTTTGATATTCGTAGAAGTTTGAAATGTCCTCTGCATCTTAGGCACTGAGAATTGGAGTATCTGTCATGGAGCTGTAAGTCTCTCCATTTTAATTAGCCATACATTTCAACGCATGCGTTACATTTCCATTGCGCGTACTGGAAATTTTATAATGTATACGTTAGGTCCCAAAACTGTTCCATTTGTTCTCTCGCGGAGGTGATTATGGTAAGTTTAGGCACACCGAGAATTACATTAAAATGTTACACCTGTTCACCCATATTGGAAACTCCTCCACAATATCAAAGTGCTGATACTATATATCTTATCATGGAACATCCGTCACGTATATTTAATTTATTCATTTATTTTTGTTAGAAAACAGTGAAATGTTTGGAAAAGGAACAGGGAGTGTGCAGCAGTCTTTCTCTGTTTGGCATCAAAGATTGCCATCCAATGTTCTCAAGCTACTTGGGCATTATTCAAGGCTGAACCCCCGTTTTAGTGAAGGCCAAGCTAGCCAAATTGAATGCAAGGCTGGTGATTTTTTTCTTCAGGTCCTATCATTTCAGTGTGCATGTTTTTATTTTATCTAAAATTCTATTTTGGGCTCTTCTGTATTTGTTTAAATAGACGTGTATAAAAATAACCCCTTCCTTTTCCCTCCTCCCTCCCCCAAATAAAAAGAATATATTTGGGTCAGGGAACAACGGAAGGGGGGGGGGGGGCGGCGAAATAATTTTTTTTGGATGCTAGAATCCTTGTCTCTTACGCATGTCCAATGTATGTGCACGAGATTCCTTGCAGCAGTCTCCCTTGGAATATATGAACTGCCACACTACAAAAATACATGGATTGCAAAAAAACGCGACAAACTGCCTTTTTCTTAAACAGTGCCAATCAGAAACCTGATGAATGCATTATTTGTGAACAGCAAGAATTGAAGAATTGAATTGATTTCACTCTTTATGTATACATAGGGTAGCGTAGGGTATGTTCGGCGTGGGTCGTGTTCGGCACCCAATGTTTCAAAGGGGCTAAGGCTTACCGAACGCTTTAAAATGGCAACAAAGGTTGTAAGACGATCTCCAAGGAGTTTACTTTCAGCCAGTGCAGTTTGAGTTTCATTAAAACGTTTCAATTAGCGATTAATATTGCTTTTGTTTATCTACCCAAATTTTTGGGCAAAAATGGCGCGACGTAGATTGCCCTTCGGTTAAAAGGTGCGATAGGGGCAAACATTTGTAAGGCAAGTTTCACCAGTTTGCACGTATTTTGTTGTTTATGAATTAAGAACTGAATACATTACCGCAAAATATGTTTTGCTACGCACAACTAGAAGAATGGGGGGTCGAACACTCAATGTTCAAACCAAACAACTTGGGTGTATTCGGCATAGGGGACGAACACTGAAAAAATATATGTTAAGGTTGTTAAAGTGGTAGGTTTCTAATATGGTTATCTGAGAGCACAATATTTCCCGGAAGGAGTGTTCGGCCGGGGAGGGGGGGGGGGGGGGGGGGGGGGGGGGTTATGTAAATCGGTACCTGTATGAAATACATGGAATACATGCATCTTTTTTTTATCTCCTCCAGATTGTACAGGCAGCTGGTGCAATACAACATACTATCGGAAGTTTCGCTAGAAACTTCCATTATAGGATTTGACCCCGACTATGAATCTCATTAAAATACGTGACTCGTCTCTAACAAGACTCCCGACGATCGGATCGTTACGCTTGTTATAGCAATCGAACTAGAAGTCAAAAATGAGCAGTTTCGTCTTTGTTTTATGTCACAGAACCGAGCGGTTGTAGAGAACAAAAGGGTACTGCCCGCCCTCGTACCCAGTCCCGGAACATGGTCTCCTTCTTCTTCTTCTTCTTGGCAACGCATAACTCGGGATAGGAACACTTTTAAACAATGAAAATTTCACCAATAGCTTCAGAATAGGCTGGAAGAGCCGCTTCATATAAAATAGCCGATGTTATATTTTGGTAAACATGGACTATACGGTCTATGTAAGACGCATAATGAGATAACTTGTACGACGTAAGTTTAGATATCTATGTTTGTCTGAACGAATCAATACGGATCACTTACGATCAATTACGCATCATCAATTACGCATCGGAATAATGTGCATGAAAAAAAAAAAGAATGAAACAAGTAATAAAAACCTTCTCTATGAGAAAGTTGGTGGGATATAGGATTTGAAGGCAATGGTGGTGTAAAAAAGCAAGGAAACAAGGTTCTGTAATAGTAAGGGAAAATTTCATAGTCCTATATTTAGCACACGAAATAGTATATGCTACAAACGGGCTAAATATAGGACTATGACATTTTCCCTTACTATTACAGAACCTTGTTTCCTTGCTTTTTACACCACCATTGCCTTCAAATCCTATATCCCCCAACTTTCTCATAGAGAAGGTTTTTAATTTACTTGTGCTACATTATTTTGATTTCTCTGCAGCATTGTATGAAGTATACGGGATTGTCGCATGACTACTCAGACTAGACACGCAGCATTAAAGACCTATGGTGTACCATGATCCACACTCAATGAGAAGGGGAAAGATGAGAGAGGAGATGAGATGGGAAAAGGAAAGAAAGGAGCAGAGAAACAGGGAATGAGAAATGGAAAAGGGTAATCAAAAAGACAAAGATGATGACTCTGATTAGAAGTACATGATTTGTCTTTCCAGCTTCCTTCAAGAATATGAATATGGTGTTGAATGCAAGTGGGTGCAGTGCCAGAAGTGTGAAGAAACTTCACATGTCACCTGCATCCCAGAAATGCACCAATATATTTCTCTTTTGAAACTGAAGATGAAGAGGAATACATCTGTCCAAACTGTACAAATCTTGCTAAGGACAGTGACAATTATCAGTAACATGTGACGTGAGCTACAGCCCTAACGTCCAAAATGTCATTAATCACACCATAATTGATTCGACTTCGATTCCTAGTTGCATCGATGTTGAATGATGAGTCCTAGATATTATAATTGTTTATACATTTTATATAATTTATTTGTCTCAATGCGAATGACTGTGCTGAAATGCGATGACGAACGCTGCCTAAATCCCACTGCCGAAAACACACTTTGCGCTGCCGACTACTGCCTAACGCAACCGTAGTGATTTCATTATTTTATTGCCTTTCCAATACACAAAAGCATAATATCATTAAGTGATAGTAGTTTTCTACAGTGATCATGGTTTCCGAAAGTGCAGTTAGTGAATTTCAAAAATTTCGAACATCAATAGGGCTATTTTTACTACATCAAATTTTTTGTGCGACTCCTACATGTAACATTAAAATTATATGGGTCAGTTTCCGAGAAAATGAAAAGTGGCTATATATATAAAAAGTTATAAAAATGCTTCACGTTTGAATCGCTAAAACTCCGTAACGGTTTAAGCAATCAACTTCCTATTTCGATCACTTCGTGCCACACCACTTCTCTCTACGAAAATATATTTGGTGTCTTACACTTGCTCCTTGCCGACGTTACAAGGCACAGTACCCCGAGGGGTTCAAAATCCAGGTAGCTCCCTGCAGGAATGTCCAAATCACTTCAAAATCGATCGATATGCACGTAAAGGAGTCCTGTCACTGTTTATTTCTGCAGATCGTTGATTTTTACCTTATCCGTTATCCCATATATAGTTCGGAAACTGACCCATATATATATATCAAACACTGAAACCACTTCTATCTAGCCTAAAACTGGGATGTACTAGCCTAAAACTAACCTAAAACTGGGATGTACATGTATACTGTAGAAAGTTTCATTTAAGTTTTGATATCCATATCTGGTGACATCCTTACGGTGCTTCGAAAGCCTTCATTTTATGCATGGCATGGCGCCCTTTGCCCTTGCATTCCCAGCATAGGTCATAGTTGTTACATTTTAGACATCTGTAACGAATGCCATAGATTAAACCTTCACAAGCATCACAAAAGAATCCACGATGGCAGCGATCTGACGAAGGTAAGGAAAGAGGAAAGAAAGTTGTAATATTATTCTTTATTGCTGCATGGTGTTTCTAACCTTTCGGACTCCTGATTGCAGTCATGCTGTGTTCATCATGACTTCCTTCGGCTTGCAATGCTCACATAGGTCATAATTAGGGCATATGGTACATTTGTACCGCGTACCATACACTGCCCCATTGGCAAATGTCACACGAAACCCTTGGGTGCACTCCTTTTCTTCTTCCTCATCATCATCTTCCTCTACTAACCTCCTCTTCCTCCTCCTCTTCCTCCTCCTCCTCCTCTTCCTCTTCCTCCGCGTCTTTGTCGTCTTGCCCCTCATCCCTCTCCTCGTCCTCCGTCTCCTCACCTTCAATGAAAAAAAAAAGACAATACTTTGTACACACACTAATTTCATGTAAAAGTAGCACACACGCACACATACACATTAATTACAAATACACTTTTTACATATATATATAATGTCACATAAATTCACACTAGTTATCCATGCACGCATGCACACACACATGCATGCACATGACGTCCGCGCGATACATTTATACGTGAAGATGGTATGAATGCATATCAGTATAATATTCTATCTTTGAATTTCCATCCAAATCTATCAAGAGCTCCAACAACGATCGTATAATGAGCGAAAGTGTGTACATCATTGGCCCTTCAGAATACACAGCCCTAATTTTACACCATGTCAACTTCCGCTCGCTTGTTGAGCCACCTGTGGCTTGAATAATCCCCTGGACCACAACTACATGTACGGTGCCAATGTTAGCGTATCGCCTTTGCCTTGGCTTACTTGATGCGCACGAGAACACTGATGAACGCGTACGTGCTTAATGCATTTATCATTTATAACATGGGACCTCCCTCCCACTCTAGGTGATTATTAACTCTTGAACGCCAAGTGCGTACATGCATGCATGCACACACAACCTTATACAATTCATGCCATGATTTGGATATTGCGAGCAAAAATGTGTTGATCAGTCAAAACTCTCTGATGCATGCATATGCTTGCTGCACTTGTAAACTTATAAGTACATGTACAAAGTAATTATGTTTCTTCCGCTAAAGAACCCCATGATTCAGATTACCTCTCTTCACTTCACTAATGCATCTCTTCAGTACTACGCGCACAGCTGAAGTCGACTAGAACGACTATTCCCCCATTTTTACTCCAACTGACAATCTCCCGCCTCTTTCATGTCAAATGCAATGATGCTATTGTGGTGGTTGTGTACCCATGTTACACATGCAAACCGTCGCTATATATACTGATCAATATGTTGTTGACTGCAAAGTGTTAACTGTTTAGATAAGCAGAGTGCATGGCTTTAGTATAAGCACCTGCGGCGCATATTGCTCTGTTGCCCGTGAAAGAGTGAACACTAACAACGTAAACGTACGATTGTGCTTCAGTTGTGAGGGTTCCTAGGGCCACAACGTCAGGCACCATCATGCATGTAGTGTATGCAGGCTGCTCCTGTTAAGAGCGCCCCGTTTGTTCACATCGCTTTATCATACTTGGGCGCTAGGTTCATTATTAGCGTTAAATTATGTACACAACATGTCTTTGCGCATTTATTCAAGCTTTTGTGCTTGTTGTGTTATCTTAGCTTGCTATCCATAAGCTCTACCTGCACAGTATACACATTGAAACTGTACCGTACCCATATTAACTCTTGAACTGTTATATAGGCCACTAAAGTGGCCGCGCCAAGCGGGATAGTAGGACACGTATGCCGTTGTGCCAATATTGTTGTACTTTCAAGGCTGCCCTTGTAGTCAAATCAAAGTATTACTGTCGGCTGTGTAATTGCCATGCTTGTAGTTGCAGAAACAGAGCTCTAGTGTATTTGAATATTGTTGCATGAAAATTTCCCACATCATAGTATAGTACACCAGGGGACCTGCGAGATTATTCTTATTCATTACAGCTGCTATTTCTATTATTATTATTATAGTCAAATACACTAGAGATGTGCACCTGCAGCTCTGGTTTAGTCATTAGGCTAAACAATTAAATATTATGATGTGTGAAATTTTCATGCAATGATATACACCATATGTTATGCCAATAACAATACATTTAAAGGTAATGCATGGATTGGACAATAAGATAGCCTTGCAAGGGCAAGGAATTTTGCAACATGTAGCAATCTGAATGACGTGAATATCAGCTACATATACGATTAATTGTTACGTCTATCACGATCAGCCTACCTTAGCAGTTTCAAGGGTTAAACCGTGAATATATTTAGAATACACCCCTGGCTAGCGCTTTCAACGAGGGAATGCGCTTATAACGGGTGCACTCTTATCGAGGGCAGACTGTACCTTGAATTCCTGCCGCTTTAAGCCCGTCTATCAACTTGGCCAATGATTCGTCAAAGTTATCCTTCCCCTTTCGGAAAAAACGGCCAGTTGATGGTCGCCGATGACGTACTTAACCCCCGCGCCCAAGTCGCCGCTTGCGCCAAGGTCGAAGTCCTCGTAAGATGATTGGAATATTTTCTTGCCGTCCGTGTTGGCTCCGTAGAGCTCCTTCTTGCAGAATTTGGACTAATATACTTTTTTGTGATGATGGCGATTAGCGCACGGCAGTTTTGCAGTCCTACACCTATTTCTGCATGCCAGTCCGATCCCGAGGGAATGTCCGTGCTATCCAGCCATGTCGAAAGTCGACGCCCTTCCAGGTAAAGTTTCAATTTCGTCACAAAATCCTTCACTTCGTCCTCCCTGCCATAGCTAATAAAGATGTCTTTTCGTGACCGGTCTGATTTGGACATCTCATCCAATATTGCGTCCTTAATCAGAGTGTTAGTTATACCTTATATTTATATATGCATGTACATGTACGCCGTACCACGTCACGAGGTATGCATTTTGTATCATAATAAATATGATGTGGCATCCGTGCCAGAAATTACGCATGGTTTTGAATGGCCACAATGGTTTCTGTCAGGAAAACCATTGTGACAAAGTTTCAGAGTTATCGACAACGGATATTTAGAGCTAGTAGATATTTAAATCAATACCGCAAAAAACTGATGGTCGGAGGAGAGTGTGGTACTCAGACTTTTTAGCAGTATCGTTCCTTTATGCCTGTGTTTGAATAAATCGGCGGTTAAATAACATTTATTTCTTCATCACGTCTCTTCACGAAGGGCCGGTGGTATATTTTGTAACTTTGCATGCAGGACAAGCCAAAATAACGCAGGGTTAAACATACCATTCTAAAGCTTCATGCACGATGGAATGACATATTTTTTGAAACATATATATGTATCAATGTATCATGGATATTGCTTGCAGTACTGTTTAGAAAACTAGCAGATTTCTTTGTAGTGTGCAACAGTTATCTGAAATAGATTTGGGTGTAGTTTTATTCACAAAACAGCACAGCATAAACGTAAGTGTGAAGGCCGCCTATTCTTTGGTGTGGCCGTAGTACGCCAATAGACACACCAAATCAGGTGTGACCTTCACACCGAATATATAAACGGGTGAAAACACCTCTAAAAATCGGTGATTTCACACTATCGCATGGAGCGGGTAATTTCATTCCGCGCGGCGTGATTTCATTCCTACGAGGAGCCGGCTACAATAATAGTTGTATTTTAAAAAGCGTGCAACAAGTACACACAAGCGTACAACAAGTGCACACAAGTACACACAATAGTAGTGTTCCTTCATGGAGGCTGCACATCATCAACATCACGTATAGGATTGGCCAGTTGTGAGTTAGCAACTTATAACAATATATGAAGTTGATGCCTGTATAGATAGGGTAAAATTAAAATAAAAAGGCACTGTCCAACAGAAAGGGCAGCAAATACACACACACACACACACAACACACACAACAACACACCACACACACACACACACACACACACACACACACACACACACACACACACACACACACACACACACACACACACACACACACACACACACACACACACCATGTGCACACACACGCCACACATTTAAAACACATACATGCACACATACCAGGAGTTTCTCTGAGGTCTGGGCAGTGGTGATGATCTCCAGCAGAGGCATCTTCTCCAAGGGAGAGAATTAGTGCATGCCTATCACCTGATCAGCGCAAGGGAGGAGGGCACCAATTTAAAACACAATACAAAACTATCATCATATGGTATGCCAGCATCTCTTGCCGACTGAGGATTGGAAAGACAAAGGTGTTTGAAGCAAAGATGCAATGCTCAGGAATAACCTGGCGAAAGTAAACAAGGAAGGTGCAATAGGACCACCCATGTGCCATGGGAGTCCCCAGTCTCTACCCTCCACCTTTAGTAACCTCAGCTTCCTGATGAAGTGCACATCAGCCTAACCTCGCTATATCACAGCTTCAAATCCTCCTCCCACCTTACATACATGTCTTCACAGCCACAAATACCTGACAACCCTCCCATGACTCAACCTCCTCCCACCTTACACCCTTACCCCAATACCACAATCACCACATACACATACAGAATGCTACACAGGCACAAGAGGAAAGACACCCAAAGCGTCACAACAAGGCCACACTCTCTGCCCACCACAGCGACAACTCTGTCAGAAGGGCAACACTAGCTGACATACAGTTGGCTTGATATTCTAGTTTTCTGGGGGTACCCCTTTTAGTTTTAGGGTTGTAGTACTGACTTGCTCTGTAATGAAGCACACTGGCACAGTACTGTCCAGAACCAATTAAGTTAAAAACCTTAATTATTCACGCGCATGGTATATCGTAGGCATACTTCAACACTGGTGTCCGTATTAGAGTACAATGCACTGCATTAAACAACTTGAAACTTAGGACCGGAAGTGGTAATTGCATTACATTTGGGTCTGAGTACGAGGCGAATCCACGGTTTTCATTTGATACCCAAACAATTGTCAGCACTATCTAAAAGAGACGTGCAAAAGGGCAAGCAACTTACAATGAAACCTCTAGAATATTGGTGTTAGGCGCTTTAAATCGGCGAAAAGGGACCTGACGCATGCTTTTTCAAGATTTCCAATTAAAAAAACAAACATATATGTATCTACACATAGCTCCTTACACACTGAGAGTCTGAGTATCTGTCATGGAGTTGTAAGGCGCTGAATGCTTTATTAGCCATATCTTTCTATTACCCATTAATAAAATTGTGTGAAATGGTCGGGAAACATTCGTTTCAATATCATATTGACAGTTCTATAGAACATGATATAGTAGAGGATTTACAGACCAGACTATACTATACATAAATACGATATAAGATAGTTCAGGATTCATTGTTTTCTTTTTTACATTTCCATAGTCATTATACCGTATCTCACTGCTATACGATAGTGTGTCTCACGTGATGTGGCATTACACATTATGCTAGCGCAAGAGTTCGGGGCTGTCGCCTGATATTTTTAGTGCAATGGATAACGCTACGTCTAACTGCTCCTTTGTTACAGTCAAGAGAGAAAAGACGGTTGTGATTATGTACGCTGTATTTGCAGCGATTGCATTTCTATTCCAGGCCACAACCATTATCATCATAGCCAAGACAAAGACATACAATCTCTTCCTTCATCGCCTCACTCTCTACCTGACTATCGGAGGCATGTTGCGCACAACGGCATACATACTTCAAGTGGTAGCGGTCAACATCGACTTGCCCGATTCGCACCCCGTAACCCTAAGAAAGGGGTGGGAGCGCGTCTGCGTGTTAGGTGCCTTCATGATTCACTACTCACCGTACCTCCAGACGTTTACCGTACTGTGGACATGTTATTTGATCCAGCAAGTTGTGCACATCAAGCGTTTTAAAAACATCAGCTTTAAAGGAGAGATCGTAGGAGTTACTGTTGTTGTTTTAGCGCCATTATTATTTAGTTGGGAGCCGTTTTATCACCAACTCTTACGGATTATCGGGAACCCGATGCTGGATAGTTAATACCGATTGTAACAGTCGCTACGGTTTATCGTTCATTTATGAAATGGACAATCAACGTAGTACCAAATCTACTGCTGACGCTGGTTGGGCTAGCACTTTTACTGGCAGCCATCATTGGTGTCGTCAAAATATTTATTGCAAGGGGCCTTGGACGCCATTTCGGCAAGGCACTGAGAGAAATTGTGCCCATGGGCATATACCCTACATTTTACATGCTGATACTTCTTACTCGAATGATAGCTCTGTCGACTGGGAAGTACACAAGCGACGTCGGCTTTTCCTTCATGGCCTTGACCCAACTTTGTTCCATGACGCTTCCATTGTCTCTGCTGCTGCGACCAAATGTACGCCGAACACTGCTCTCAAAAAAAAAGATTGAAGGCACAAAAGCCTTGGTAACGTCTCCATCAAGCGACTATCTCTTGTACTGTCCTGAACAAACTAAATGAACCTATACAAAAGATGCCCTTTTTGCAGAATTAATGTAGTGCAAGGGGTGGAAGCTCAATTGACAAATATTTTTCTCTCTTTAAAATTCCATTTTTCCACCCCTACATCCCTAGTGTTTCTAGTTAAAAAACAAAACAAAACAAAAAACAAAAAAAACAAACTAACAAAAACAAAAAAAAAGAAATTGCGATGAATGAATCTGACTGCATGGGACTGTTGGTCACCGCATGTGGTGCATGGCATGCATGGCAAGTTTAGTCTCTGCATATCGAGGTAGGGTGAGAAGGTTACTTGCGCTTCAATCAGAAAACAAATTAAGAAGACGAAGTGAATATGCCAGAAGAGCGAGTTGTGGCACATGGCACAAAGACAACTCGAGGGAACACGTGTTTTGGTGTTCACCTTGCGCAGGGTTCGCACGTTCCATATGTTAACTCCTCTGCGTTTTACTCTAGACACTCTGTCGCAACATGCACATGCGATTTGATATGAATACGGCTATACTGATACATGCATGTACTTCATAATGGCTTAACTTGGCGCTATATGTGACATAAACGTAGCTAAAAAGTATGCAGGTAGCATTGCTTAATATATTATATGCAGTAATGCAGGATTCAGTGCTTAAATTTCTCAGTGATGTTTAAAAGCCAGTCCAGTCCGTTATTCTGCATGCATGAAAAAACATGCAGAAAAGTGTTGTACATATTTGTGGAACTTATAATAGAACCTACAAATATATATACTGTAGTGCTTACAATTACGCCATTGTTTAAAAAGCAAATTTTTAGTTTAGATTATAATACGATTATGGATTTTTCATTAAACTAAACTCTCTCATTGTGTTCTTAATAGAGATAAACACTCACCTATTGAAGTCATGTTTTGAGCTTCACTGTAAGACAGTGCTGCGGTCTGTTTGGCAATGCGACTCTTCCTGCTGAGCACTGCTGATGGCTCAGCTCTGGCCAATGCTGACTACCTCCCTCTGTAAGGATTCGTGCAACCACCCCACATTTGATCCAGCGAGTATGAAAGATGCCATTCCAAACAACTTGGCATCCTGAAATCAGAACGTGAATTACAGCTGTAATACTCACAGCATATGTTATAAAAGTATTATTAACATGATGTTGTTTTATGCATTTATTCAAACTGTCATCATTGATGAAGTAATTAGGTGTTGATTGGAGAGGCTTGAGAAGGTTATGTAATGCATAACAACTGTGAGGTGCAGGGTAAACATATGCAGTAATGATGCCAAAGTGTTTGCAAATTGCACGGCTGTTTCGGTCGTGACATTAATTAGATCGTATGATTGGAATTACGGTATTTCCAATTCATGGTGGACTCAAAGCTCATTAACAAACAACTAACGTCGGATTCACTACTTTTTGCCGGAATACAGGGTTTTATAGTTTAAATAGACACACTATGACGCATATACAACACAGACGATTCTAACTTCGAACCAGCGCTCGCGCATTTAATGGCAGTCTCATGGCGGGAAATTGTATCGTCTTTGCGTTCGTATTGTAGGAAAAGGCACTTATAAAAGTGGCTATTATTTGTTCCGGACTAACAAGCTAAGCCTGGGAAGCGATAATATGAATTGTACAATTTACTGCAGCCAAGTGAGGAAGCAAGAGATGCACTAGTCAGTAAGGTGGTGCACTGGATGCTTGATGCAACTGAAGAGAATATTCAAGGGACCTACACTGCGCCACAGCATTTAGTATGCAGAGTTGTGCAGAGTCTGCATACCAACCATATGCAGATGAGTATCATTGAAGTGTCCATATGCAAACGTCTGCATACGGACACTTCAATGATACTCATCTGCATATGGTTGGTATGCAGACTCTGCACAACTCTGCATGCTAAATGTTGTAGCGCAGTGCTACACTCTGAAATTGTATCTTACTCGTGACCTTGAGTTTCTTAGTAAGATGTATGGACTCTCTGATGCAAGTGGTATGTGAATACATAAGCCCACATGAGAATAGTACCCGCTTTGCACTTTTCAAATCGCCTCCAGCTTCCATGAAACTTCTGTGATCAAGTGCAATGGAATCCAAGGAATGGGGGACACAAGAACCCCTACTATCAATAACTGGCCCGGTCTTATCAGGCAAAACAGGCATGGTTGTTTCCCTAAAGGTTTTGGAATATGAGAAAGTATTGACTGTACTGAGTACAAATGTAGGATCAAAACCTTGTAGCAAAGATGAAAACCACATTGCAAGCTCACTATCTTAGCATATCACCTCGTATGAGACACCTGCATTGCCATCCCTAAGAAAAGAAATAATTTGTGACATTTGTCTACCAACTCAATCTCAATTTGCATGCATATTCAAAGCATTAAAAGAGTATCAGCGAACTCGTGTAGTAACGTAGAAACAAATTAAAAAGCAACATCGTAACCCTCCTCATCGTTTTGAGGCTATTTATCTCGAAAATATAAGCGGGATTCGCGGAAAACTGAAACAGTTCAAACCGCATCCCAAGAGATACCACGCATTCTAGACCGTATAACACCAGTTCTCAGTGATGAAACCTGGAAAGCTTGGTACCTTTCTATGCAGCTACACCTTAAATTGCATGTAGTACCTTCATCTTGTGAGGAGTTATCGATGGCTTCGCGACAGAGCCCTTTTTCTAGAACGTACGCGCCAGGTGGAATTAATGAGCTCACGTTGCTAGGTACTTAAAATTACCACATTTGGTTGTGTAACAAGCAAAGATAATTCCAAACGTTGGGTACAAGTAGATCTTTTAGCTAAACAATCCATACTGATCGTTCAGTATTAGACCATGAACTCTGAGGAAATGAACATCTGATGCTGATACACAAGGTGGCCCACTATAATGGAAATTTGGTTACATTATTATGAAACGCCAAACTTTCCAATCGACATTAACTTTCGACATGACGATGTTGTGATTGCACCGATCATCCATCATTCGCAGCGATCGTTGGATGAACGCAGCGATGTTTGGATCAAGTCATTGATGCGATTGGACGTCGACTGACCTTCAATCGTATATCACCGATGACGAAGTTAAAATAACTGGGACTGCTATTACGCATTTAGCCTATAACTACTCTAGAAAATGTGGGGCTCTCATGCAGTATTACAAATCTTGTCACCTTTAACTCCTATCTCAACCTCCTTCAGTAAAGTTAGAAGTTTGGAGTATCTTATATTATTTATTTATTTATTTTTATTTACCAGGCCAACGATGAAAAGTGTTCAGCTCTAGGGTGGGTCTCAACCCCTCTAGCAGTTGATTCCTATGGGGCTTGGGGTAAAGAGGCTTCATTGTTTTTAGCATAAGTTGCTGCTCGGCTTGCAATCCACAAGTCCCTTCCAAAGTCACAGGCTTCTTTCGACCTGTTCTCCAACTTAAGCATTTGCTTAATTAGAGCAAATGCCAGAGCCATTCTCCGAAGAGTGTAGAACCGTACCTGTCTACTTTGAGTATGAATAATGATATAGTTCTGTATGTGCATACCTATAATTATTAATGACAAGGTACATATATTAACACACAAGAAACAAACGAAAGAAATAAAATGCTGTCAACCAGAGATGACCAATGAAGGTCCAGCTCTTGACAGCAGAGCTCTTGCACAGGACCTCACCAAAGTGAGGCTGAGTCTGCCATAAATGGAAGCAGTGGCCTTGGACTTGGTGCACCTCATGGGTATGGCCAGATGAATAGCAAGACGCAATCGTGTTTCCATAGCCTCAGCACCCCAGCAGCCATAAGTCTCCACTGCTGTGGTGTGCATTTCCAGCTCGACTTGGAGCACTTTGGGTCATTCAAATCATGCTTGCGACACTCCGCCACTAAAGCTGCAGACCCTGCTGTCACTCCTGCTTCAGACAAAATAGAAGGGTTCAGTGGTGAGGTAACGGTGAGATCAAATGCAGCTGGCTTCCCAAGAAACCAGTTGGGAACCAGAACTCTGCTGGTCTGGTGTTGCATTTGTCATGAGCACATCTGCAGGTCTGGTGTGGCTGTGATCTCTTGTAAGACCATGACCTTTCTCCACACTCACACTCAGATGAGCTCGCCGACAGAAGTCCACAAAGACATCACGCAAGCGATTGTGCCTTATCACCACATCTCCCCCATGCCGCTGGTTACAGCATGGTGACCCAGGGGATCAAGAGCCACATCCTGGCAAAAGGGGCACACAGTCCTACCAACACCTCCACCTAGCCACCACCTCACTGCAGTCTGGAACTCAGTGGACTCCATATGTAGACCAAAGCCCGACCACTGACACCCATGAAGATGAATGAGGGGCTGAAACTGACAGGAGTCTGGCTTTGTCGGCTGGGCAGGATGCTCCCAACAAAGATTTGAATTGATCCTCATCAATCTTGCTGGACAGCTCTCGCTGAGTGGTGGGAGAAACAAGGGCAGACTCAGCCGTGATTGCATGTTGTGAGGAGACCTTGGAGTTATAGGCTATGACTGCCTGCTGTAGATGGTGATTGTTGGATTGGCCCAGTCCTGATAAGGAAAGCAAGGCAATATAGGCAGCGGCGGCATGGCAAGAGAGGGAACAAAGGCCTAAGCCCCCGAATCTCAAACTAAGCTGAGCCTGTTTCCAGGCAGTATCTGAGACTTCAAAACACTGCCTCACATCTTCATCAAAGGACAATAGGGCATCTGAAGCCAAACTAGGAGGAATGACCTGGGTTAGGTGGACCATGTAGGCTACTGCTTATTATTACTATTTATTAACATTATGCTGTGTGTTGAACACATATAAATGGACAGTAACAACACTGATAAAATACAAAATTCAGCTCTATGGTAGAGAAGCTATCCTAGTGAGGATAGCTGTAGCATTAGCCCTGACTAGGTGGAGATTCAATCGGCCATAGATCTCATTGAGTAGGATGAATTTTGGCTGGTCCGTAGGGCATATCCACAGTACAATCATCACACATTATGGTTACACTACAGTATTACTGATTGTGCACAAACACACGGGATTGCTTAGAATCTGGTCCCCAAAACAATATTCCCTGCATTGAGCATTGAGCACAGTGTAGGGCTTGCATTGAGAGTCTCTTAACTTACTGCAAAGAGAACAATTACAAATGTCAGAGAGCCAGTTTTATTCTTCTGTACCTGGTAAGGATATGTATGTCCATGAGTAATGTGTGTACAGTGTGTGTGTGTGTGTGTGTGTGTGTGTGTTTGTATGTTGTAAATAAGTGTATTTTTGTAGGCATATTTATGTGTGTGTATGTGTGTTCATGCATAATCAGTGTGTGAGCATGTGTGTGCATGCGTGTGAGTGAGCAGATGTGCAAGATACCCAAAACACGACACTCAAACCAATTCAGCATCCCACTCATTATGCAGTGCATCACGGATACTATATAGCCAAAGATGCAATGAATTTTCATATATCCTAATCACGGCCTAAAAACCAGGACGAAAAGCGAACAAATCGTGAATGAGGGAAGGGTGCAAAAACGAAACAAACAAACAAACAAAAAAAGCATCGTGCATATCGCATTCTCGTTATTGCTGGCAGGTTAAATATGTCAGGGCCGGCTCACCATGGTGAGCCGGCCCTGACATATTTAACCTGCCAGCAACTACATGTTCTTGGTCTGTCATGCAGATGTTGAAAGCCTAGAAGGGGACTGTGAAGGGGACAATGGTGTGGGCTATGCTGTAGACAGTGATGTGGGCAATGCTGTGGATAGTGATGTGGGCAATGCTGTGGGCAATGCTGTGGATAGCAATGCTGTGGATAGTGATGTGGGCAATGATGTGGGAAATGATGTGGACAATGTTGTGGACAATGTTGTGGACAGTGATGTTGACAGTGATGTTGACAATGTTGTGGACAGTGATGTTGACAATGTTGTGGACAGTGATGTTGACAATGTTGTGGACTGATGTGGACAGTGATGTTGACAGTGATGTTGACAGTGATGTGGATAGTGATGTTGACAGTGATGTGGATAGTGATGTGGACAGTGATGAGGGCAATAATGGAGGAACTGGGTGTGCTGCTAGTTCAGAATGTGAAAGTCCTTGTATTGTGAACAGCACAAAAGAATATTTGGATATGAGAATTGCAGGTAAGAGCAATTGAAGTATGCACAATATTAGGCTGCATGTGATCATGTTTTTAACATTTGGCTGAGCTTTAGGCTTTATTGCTGCTGTGTTCTTTGCATGCAGATATACCTTCTCAACCTTTATATTCTGGAGCTCCAATAACTGCTCAGGCAAGCTGGTTATCAATATACAGGTTCAGTTTAGCTAACAAGTTAACTGATGCTGCAACGAAGCAATTAATAGATTTGGTGGCGATTCACTGCCCAAAACCCAATGTGTGTCCTAAGTCACTTTACATTCTGAGAAGTCGGATGGGGGTGCATGGAAACATGTAACTCTTCCTATTGTGCTACTTGTCATAGTGAGGTTGAAGATGTCAACGTAGGATGCGTCAAAAGTGTTTGCAAATCTACATCCACTCAAATCTGCTACTTCACATTGCTCAGTTTTGAGTCACGCCTTAAAGGCATTTTAGAAGGTAAACTGGTGTAAAAACCTATATCAGTTTAATGTTCCATGTTCCATGCCTCTAATTACATGTATTACAGAAAACTGGGATAAACTCTTGCATAGTGATCAAACAACTTCAGTCCCAGGTGTCATAAAAGATATCCATGATGGAGCAAGATATAAAGATTTGAAAAAAGAAGTGGAGATTGATGATGCTGTAAAGCACATTGAGCTTATACTGAGTACAGATGACGTACCACTGTTCAAGTCAAGTGGTAAGTGTAAGCATATATTTCACATTAGCAGTGCATGTATACGTGCTGTATCATTTTAGTTGTAAAACTATTATAAAACCTGTCATTTCTGTATCTCCTATGTATAGGACAAAGCATTTGGCCAGTAGTATTGTCTATAACAAACCTGCCACCAGCATCACGGATGAATGTTTCAAATCTAATACTGGCAGGAATATGGCTTGGACCTGTAAAACCAACAATGGACATAATTCTTAAACCTATTCTAGAAAAGCTGGAATTATATAACAAAAAGGGCATTCTTATCACTGGAAGTGGCTGGGAGAAAGTTATAAAGCCTAAGCTACTTATGTGCGTCTTTGATTTAGTGGCACGACCTATTGCAGTGAGCACTGTACAATTTAATGGGTACTTTGGCTGCCTGTACTGCCTTCATAAAGGAGTGTATAAATACAGAAGATTGTTGTACCCCCCCTGAAACATTACATCAAGAGATGTAAAAAAGACATGGATTTGTGGGCTTCTCAGGCAGAGAAATCTGGTAAACCTGTGTTTGGAGTCAAAGGTATCTCAATTTTATCGAAGTACATCGACATAGTAAAGGATGTTCCGATAGATTACATGCACATGATACTAGAAGGGATAAGTAAAATGCTGTTAAGTTACTGGTTTGATGCAAGTTATAGAGATCATCGTTTTTATCTGGGTAAAGTTATAGATGAATTAGATAAAAAGATGTTTAGAATAAAGCCACCAAATAGTTTTAGGCGTTCCCCAAGATCTTTGCATACTTGTCATAGTTATTGGAAAGCTTCTGAGCATCGTGCTTGGCTTTTGTACTATGCCATACCTGTACCTATTGATGTACTGCCACCAGACTATATCCATCATCTTTCTTTACTAATTGCAAGTATACATATTCTGTTGGGGACAAGCATCACTGCTGAAGACTTAAACATGTGTCAAGAAATGTTGATTTCTTTTCATGAACTTATACCGCAATTGTATCCTGAAACATTGTTAACTGCAAACTTTCATATGTTGGTTCACTTAAGTGATTGTGTAAAGGATTGGGGTCCTCTGTGGGGTTATTCTACTTTTGGATTTGAAAATTTAAATGGATATTTACGTCAATATGCTCATGGAACGGGGAATATTTTGCCACAACTTGTCGAGTGTTTTATGATGCATCAAGCTTCTAATAGTGCGACAACACCTAAGGAGAACAATGATGAGACCATCTCATTTATCAAGCATTTGAATAGAACACACAATCCAGAGGTAATGAAAAAATGCAAGCAAGTTCTACTACCGAAAGATGAAATGGATGCTCTATTCAGTAGCAGAATACTATCTCCTGGCTGTGATATGCACATTAACACAGTGCCATCTTTTAAGTTCAACAATGTAGAAATTAAGCCTAGAGCAATGCTGTTCAATAGGAAGCGGGACAGTTCTGTGTTTAGAATTAAATGGAATGACACTATGTTGTTTATATCAGTTAGAAGGTTGTGCCTTATCAATGGAAGCATCACAGGTATAGGCAATGTTTTTCAATGCATGCAACATAATGTATTTGATGCCATTGGTAAACCTTCAGTTAAAAATCAAACATTAGAAAACAGATCAAGCTTAATAAATAGATACATTTACAAGGTACGAAAACTATCATTGTCAAATGCTGTAGTAGCCTTCCCAGTTACTTCTATCCTTCAACAATGTGTACACGTACCTGTGAAGCACTCTGAAACTGATTTTATTATATTGCAGCCCAATCCTTTTGAACATCATTAATGTGTATTCGTCATTTTCATGTACTGTAAATTGTGCAACTCTCTTTATGAAGCATTTTGTATCTTGTGTATCATGTGTATGTATGTATTACTGTATTACACTGCATGGATGCCATCTAATACTGATTCCAATATGAACTATTCAGTAATTAATCTGCATGCATAACCTACAAATTAATGTTAATCAAAACCTGCACGACTGGTCTGCTGATGAATTATTTGTTATTATCAATTGAAAAGTATTATTGTTCCAAAATCGGTAAGGAGCTCAGTGGAAGCAAGAACCGTTATGGGGCTATAGGAGCATGATCAGAGATGTTACCTCTGGCATGATCGCGTGGCCAAGATGTAGGGGGCTAGAAGGCAAGATCATGGCCAAGATGTAGGGGGATATGAGGCAAGATCAGGGCCAAGATCTAGGAGGATATGAGGCAGGATCATGGCCAAGATCTACGGGGATATGAGGCAAGATCATGGCCAAGATCTAGGAGGATATGAGGCAAGATAAAGGCCAAGATCTAGGGGGATATGAGGCAAGATGATGACCAAGATCTAGGGGACAGATCGTGGCCAAGATCATACGCATAAGAAGGCAAGATCGTTCTAATATTCTTGCATGGAATCTTGAACAAGATTCATACAAGAATCTTAACCTTGGTCTTGGGTAAGATCAATTGTCTATTTTGATTTTGTTAAGAATGTGTTGTATTTTGTTGTATATTGACACAAAGGCTCAAATCGCTATAGCTGTGGGGTTTCTTTTGACCAATAACGTGAAGAAGTTTATGAGCAAGATCTTAGCCATCCTGGCTAAGAATCTTGATTCTTGGCCAGGATCCACTTTATCTTGGTCACGATTGCCAAGATCATGGCCAAGATCCATAAGATTTTTTTGCTGGGCAGAGCACGGCTAGAGCCTTTCTGCTTTCTTTGACCGTCACTGAGCGCTTAGTCCGCGGAGAAAACGGATTTTCCTCGTCTTCATCTTCGTTTTCGTTGTCCTCTTGATCTTGCTGGTCTTCGCTCTGTGTGCCTGAATTTCTCCGGCCGTATGGAAACCATAGCAACGCCGCCATCTTCCATCACGTTCTCCGCCACTCCATAGCCGTGAACGGGCTTGGTTTGGAGTTAGCGGAGTCTGGCGCTTCTCCATATCCGCGCCTTCTGAGTATGTTGCCCATTATGCTTCGTTAGGACCCCGCCTACTAGAGCACATGATATTGGTCATCAACAGAGATAATCTCGTACCCGAGTCATAAGAGACTACCCTCGACAATTGGCCCCAACCGAACCTGAATCAGTCGCGTAATCAATTACCACATATGCAACTGCTGCAAGTGTTATATGGCGGCCAATGCCTACCTGAGTTATAGTGATCGACGACCAGGACGACTGCAAACGCCTCTAATTCTCCAACAGAAAGAAGAGAAAAATATCAGCGATTTATTACCGATTTCATTTGTAAACGGCGTGCATGCTGTGTGGTCTGCGGTAAGCCCAAACTGCAATGCCAATAAAACGGTTTTATGCAGAACTGAACTTGCGTTGACCCCACAGCGACACGGACACATAATGGGATATTTGAAGCAGTGCTGTCCTTCAAGCAAGTAGTGGCATCTAGATTTGGCCATATACGATTGGTTGAAGCGCAGTTAGTGCAGGATATGAACATGTAAGTGCAACGAGAAATGTTATGAATTCACATTGATGAGGTCTGATCACAAAATTGATAGGAAACACATGTTTGAAAAGGCATGCCTGGCTGAAATTTCAAGTGTTGCCCAGCCCAAAGACTATGCAGTTGTGCAGATACTGAAGATGGAAGTGTTGAAGAATACTGTCATGTTAACCTTACTGTCCCTTTTCTGGACCATCTTTTAACACATTTCAGATGCAGGCCTTGTTAATGGTGTACCTCTCTATCAGTGTTCCATCAAGGAAAAAATTGACATGTTTGCAAGTACACAGCAGCGCCGAATGAAGCTTGCACTCATCTTGGATGATGCAATAGAAACCTAATTATTATAAGAACAATTTCGATCGATGTACTGTATCTTATCATGTGTCCATTAGAACCTTGCCTTTAAAAATGCTTTGGCATAATATTTCATCACTTGTCCTGCTATAGATTTTATACCAAAACATCAAAATTGCAAAGGCTTCAGAAGTAGTGCTACCAATGCTCCCCTAGCTGCCCCCCACACCATCACTTAGGGGCATCAGGGAATGCTGCCAAAGGGAGTCACTGTTGTTTTTCCCCAGGAGCATCAAATCTTTTGGCACACTACTTAACATGTGCATTTTGCTATGTTTGTTCTACGAATACTAACACCCTCTGTTTAGAGTGTCACTACAATGTATGGTTTAGCATATACATGTAGCTGATAACCTTCTGAATTGAATTTACATAAGGATCCATTACTATGAGTTTAAGATACTGTCATAATATTCCATTAAAACAAAGTAGCTGAGCAAAAGTAGAACTCTTAGCAGTAGCACTAACCACTATGTCATGTGGACAAGTGGACACAGAATGGATGAGGGTGCATGATTACAGCATTCGTATGATGACTGCTTTCATTTAATTATTCCTCTTTATCCTTTTTTTTTTTTTCAGATGTAGGCAGCCTAAATCTATTGTCAACCATTAATGATCTTGGTAGCATAGATCCCCAAGTTGCACTTGTCCTGCTGCGTCTTTGTTCCAGCTTCTGCAAACTTGCCCACATTGCCAGGGCAACGCCTCCACACCTCATTTTGGCTCTAGGGAGAAGTTTGATGCAGATGGTCGCTGTTCTTTTGCTGATTGTACTGGTGTTGATGTCCCTGACTTAGCTTGGAGGCAGGCCCAGTTTAATTTAAGAAGAGGGAGATTTGGTCTGCGCTCACTGGCTCTTCATTCATCAGCCACCTATATTGCATTATTGTGTGGTTCTGATGATGTGATATCGACACCACATTTGGAAAATGCCAATGCTCATTACAACAACTGTGTTCTGCTTTCAGATTCCCTGTCAATTAGCAGCTTGGACGGTCATACTCCCGCACAAAAGAAACTATCTGATGCAATAAAAGAGATGCAGTTCAACTCTCTAGTTCTCTTGCTGATAAGGCCAGACTGCTGTCTGTATTATCACCCAATGCATCAGTGTGGATTTCAGTTGTCCCTTCCCTCAGCTTGGGACTGCACCTTGACCCGAATGAATTTCAAACAGCAGTGAAATGGTGGTTGGGTGTCAATCCCTCATTGAATTTGGATGGAAATCAAATGGTTTGTCCTCTATGCCCCAACTGTGCACTTGACCCTCTGGGTTACCACTGTGTCACTTGCAAGAGAGGAGGTCAACCAAACACAACACTCTTCGTAATGTGGTTTACAGCGCATACCATAATCAAATATTATATTTTAACAAGTGGAATGTGTTAACTTGATATTTCAGTGCATTATGCAACAATAACACAGCAAATATAAATTTAATAGTATGGATTTAAAACCCAACTTAATTGCACCTGCAGTAGTCTGACATCACGTGCATTCACTGTAGTCTGGAGCATTCCACTTTGCACCAGCATGTGCAATGAGAAGGTAGATCATGGCAGTGAATACAGTAGTGATCATCATTGGAAAACCAATCCTGTGTAATGGTGTATTAATTATGTACAGATATTTAAAAACCTAAAAACGTACTTCATGAAGTACTTGAAAGATATCTTGTATCCATTTTGTTCAGCAATACCAGCACAAACCACATTTGCTGAGGCGCCAATAAGAGTCGCATTTCCTGTAGGCCAAGCACGCGTTGTGAAGGAAAATAATGCTGCTTGTTATGAGTGCTACATCCCATACGTGCAACAGCAAATGCCCACATGGGCATGCAGAACTATTGCACTGGAAAAGATTGGGTACAAAATTCTTATTTTAACAGTACAGTGTAATTATAATGTGTATTTGCATGTTAAAACCATTCCCATGCTAGCTAATGTAGCATTCTATTTATCATAATGCAAGCACTCAATGTATTTAGGAGGGGCGCCTTCAGAGGATTAAATTATTTTCCTTGCCAATCCTATGATCACTAAACTTTGCTGCAAATTTGAAATCAAATCTTTACTGTGGTTTGAATTGAGTCAAATATGATGTGAAAAACATAGTGAATATAAATGAGGTGGAATAAATATACATTGGTATTAACAAAAACATCCTTTTGAATTGGTTGGTATTGTTGGGTAATTTTATAGGATTTATTAAAATTTAATTTCTGTCCATGTAAGTAGAAGTCTCAACCATGATTACAATAAATAGTCTTCAGAGTCATTTTCATGATGATTAGTAGTGAGTATTCTGCAGGTTCTTAAAGTTAATGTTTTAGAACTTCAGAGTTCAGAGCATATCCCTTTGAAAACACACAATGACTTGTAATCAATGAATTAGTCATTTATTGAAAGTGTTGCACATTATTTTTAATACTGTACCTCCAAGGCATCCTCCAAAAGCCAGGGCCCATACCAGAGGTCTCAGAGACAAGCAAACCTCTGGGGACTCAGCTAATTCAACTATCACAGGAATCTTTTGTGAGGAGAAAATATCACGCGTAGGCCTTCTAACCCTGAACTCACCAAAGTTGTGACAAATGGAATGTTATCAATGAATGCAGAAACAAATGCAGAGCCCCACACAATGACCACAAGAGCTACCAGCATTTGATAGTCTTTTGGCACCAGCTTGGAGGTAAAATTAGCCAAAAAAAATGAAATGCAGGATTATTAAAACATGCATGTCAAATAGCTTGAGATGAGATTAATAAATGACGCAAACCTTTATGACATCTACCATTTTCATCCCAATGAAACTGATTAAGCCCATTTGATTCAGTCCCTGAGGTATAAGAAAAACAATAATAAATCAGGTTTCTAAACTATCTTTTAAACTAACAGACGCAAATCCTTCTACACAATTAATGCGAAATAAGTATCCTTAATAGAATGAGTCTAAATAACAATGAAGACACAGTAACGATAAATGAGAACAAATTAACACTTGATACCCTTCCTGAATATAGGCAAGGCAAATGTGATATTTATGACATGATAGAAGTGCGAAGGTCTGACACCTAAACTGGTTCCACTTAGGTTTGAAATTGTGTGGTCAACTAGGAATGTCCCATCATTGCACAGAAGCTTTCATACCAAGTAAGCCAATTTCTGGTGGAGTTGACTCACCTCCATGAGTACAAAGAGTGCTGTAAAGAAGAGAAGAGTGGACCATTCAATCTTGTGCATCACTTCCTCCAGGTCCTTGATGCCTGATAGAATCATCATCACTACAGATCCAAATAAGGCGATCCATCCTGAAATGAACACGTGACAGTCACATAAGCATTGGACGTTTCGGGATAAAAAACAAGTCATGTTACCTAGGCCAAGCTCATGATTTGGAATAACATTGGACAAGAAAAACAGAATGACCACAGAAATGAGTACAGCAATTGACTTGACAAGCAGAATCATGTCAGTGATGCGATGACTTTCTTCCAGTTCAGACAGCTTCTTCTGCCATGACTCTGCTTTCAACATTGAGCTTTGTTTAAATAGAAGGTACAATAAAATGATATTGAATCTGAAATTAATACATTCACATCGAATATACTAGTATAAAGAGTTTCTGTCAGTAAAGAAAATGGGCTTATTGACTTTTGCTATTACAGGATGAGCAATTGTCTAAATCCATCACATTTGTGAAATGTACATTCTTTTTTCTATCCCAAGTGTGCTATACCTGCATTGAGATGTCTATGGAGTGCGGCTCTGCAGTATGGACCTGTGTGCTTACCTCCTACACTCCTCTTGATGGAGTAACATAGTAACTGCCATGGCTTTTGCATTCAGCGCTTCCTGGACTGCTCTCTCCTCAGGAGATGCTGCTGAGAGCTGCTTGGCTGTCCTTTCCCCAAATAGTAATTTCTCTTTTCAATTCTGTAGTGAAGCAATTTGATTATGTAATTTGTGCACAATAGGCATTCATGCAGTTAAATGTGTAATAAAGATCTCGCTTTCTTTCCTATTCAACAGCAGAGAAGCAATAACTGTTTTGAACATTGTACCTGTGCTTGACAGCAATAGCAGATTTTTCAGAGGTTGGACAATTCATATGGATATTTGTCATCATTAAATTCTATCATACCCTACAAAGAGGGCATCATTGTTCAATGTCTTTTGCATTCCGCTTCAAGCTGAGATGCCTAAATACAAGCCATTTTAATAATGAACAATACAAGCAATTAGGCAAAAGTATGAATAAAACTGCTTTGGAATTCTCCAAGTGTGGTTAATGTCAAATGTCTTGGGCGTCATCCAAGGGTACATTAGTACATCTAGATGTACAGAACATTTGGAATCATCTCACTTTGTAACTGTGCACCAGAAATGAAATCCAACAGCACATACACATTTGTTATGCATTTTTAGCTCTGGGCAGAAATAGGTAAGGTCTAGTTCAGTCTTAAAATTTCTAACCAAGTTTAGGTCCTCTGAGACATACCAGGTACAAGCTAGATGCGACTGGGGGAGCTTCACTTTGGCAAACTGGTTAGAAGTTTGCAGAAGAAACTAGACCTTACCTATTTCAGGCCAGAGCTAGAAATGCATGACACTAAAATGAGAGTGAAAAAAACTCCCTAGTTAGAAGTTTGTAGAAGAAACTAGACCTTACCTATTTCAGGCCAGAGCTAGAATGCATGACAAGCATACATGGGCTGTTGGATTTCAGTTCTGGAGCACAGTAACAAAATGGCATTAATCTGAATTTCCATACAACTGGGTGTGCAAACGTATGTTGGAATGATGCTCACTATCTTATCTGCTTTGTTTTACTATTTGGCAAGTTGCATTCCATAAAAACATTGTAATAAATGTTAGGATAAGATTATAAAAGAGCAATGCTTACATAATCCATCAGAATAATTTGCTTACCAGCAATATGTGGAAGATCCTTATTCTTAAGTACAACATATTGGAAGCAGTGTGTGTACATTACACTAAAATGAGAGTGAAAAAAATTCCCACAATGAACGTATAGCTGAAAACTCACCTTAAGGTGACAAAAGCAGTGACGAGGATAAATATTGTTCCTAGTAACAGGTGCAAAGTAATCTCAGAGAAAGTGATGCCCTATTTAGAGGTTTAATAAAAGAGCATGGAGTCATACAAATCCGGGCACCAAACATTTCTTCCCCAGCCATGCAATGCACAGTATTAGCTGCATCTACAGCAAATAGTGCAGTCAGTTTGGTCAAGGGAAGTTCTTACTCAGCAGTAAATTATTTAGTGGAAAACATAAACTAGCAACAGATACCATTCCATTTATACAATATGGGACAGTTTCCGTGAAAATTGCCCCACGGTTAAAATGTTATAAAAATGCATCGCGTTTGAATCGCTATAACTTCCCAACGGATAACGCTATCGACTTCCTATTTTCAACACTTCATACTACACCATTTCAATATGAAGGGTTGAAAATAGGAAGTCGATAGCGTTATCCGTTGGGAAGTTATAGTGATTCAAACGCGATGCATTTTTATAACATTTTAACCGTGGGGCAATTTTCGCAGAAACTGTCCCATATACTCTTCTCTCTGTGTAGGAAGGTCTATAAAACACCTGTGTCAGTAAGCTGGGTGGTAATGCTGTATGTTAACAAGTAGCACAAATGTGCAATATAAGTAACCTCCAACCACACATACGAGTCACAAGGGCATGCCACACGTGTATGAAAGGATGATAAGTAATCATCATTGCACTCACAGCTTCAATTATACTCCTGTGGGCAACAATGATCACATTGGGAGGATCACCGATAGCTGTAGAGTTGAACATAGCATGAAACGTAAAAGAAATGTCATTTACCACAGATGGCAGAGAGGTATTAACAGTGGCTGTTTTTACCCATCCTATTAACAGTATTGTTGCATGGGTAATTCATGTGGTCTACTGTACATTCTCCACCAGCCATTGGCTCTTTATTTATAGTTCAAATGACATTTACTTGTGGCTTGTCTGAATATAATGGAATAGTAATAACAACACAACAATTCAGTGCCACTGTCAAGTAGATCTAAAGCTACAATATATCCCTTGTGTTATCTTCAATCATATAGGCTTATAAGGGCCATTGCATGCTCACCACATGCATGGATGGAATAGTACCTGTTGCTTGCCCCCACCAATATTGGAAAAAATCACTTCAGCCACTAGCACAGGCCTCGGGTCCAGATTAAGGACTTCTGATAGGCCTTAACGTACAAAATGAGGAAGCACACTTATATGTTTGGTTACAGATGCTCTCATATAACTCTAGGATCACAAGACTAAATCAAGTACTCGTGCTGACCTTATTGACACAGGAACTATGAGAAGGATGGTCGTTACGGTGTCCTGTAGTGGGCACACATCATTATTTGCAATGCCAGATTGTTCTCAACAGCTCACACCATGTCACAGATGCAATTCCATACCCAAAAGCCCAACTCTCATGTATATCCTTTAACCAAACACACATACTACGTAAAGCTTATCAGTGTCTTAATTCTTAATGCACACATATCCAGCTGTGCTTACCAGAAAGGCTGACAAAAATGCTGAAAAGCTACAGAGGAGTAAAAGGAGAGGCCATGCCCTTCCTCTGGCTGCTTTGTAGGCCTGGAGGTGAGAGGAAAGGCAGAGGCTGGCAGCTTTATTAGAGTGGCAAACTAGATGTGGCTAAGATGGAAGTGAAAGTGGTTTATTCAATGTTTACTGATAGTTTGCTTCATATCTTCTTTAACACCGGATCCGTGAGAACAGGACATTTTTTTTGTCGAACCCTCCATTCAGAAAATTAGTCGGAAAAATGTTTCTCGCTACAAGAGTGGCATTTTTGGATAGCCCAACCATCGCTGAAATTGTTTATGTCATTTTTAATCTTGTAGCAAGATTGATGCTAGATCTGTATGCATTGTAAGAGACACGATTCGCAATTTCTCGGTCATCGCGGGGACGTAAGTACACTTTTTTCTCAAGCCCTATTCAACAAGTTTTATTGTGCTTTCATGCTTAGTTTGTTTACCAATTGATAGAGATCATAGCGAATAACGTTTCGTTAATCCGCTTAGGTTTTGTACAAAACATTAAGCCAACTTGCCTTGGTAAGTCCCCAGACCCATGGAAAGTGACGTATTTCGTTATTTAGTCATTAGTGGACGAGTCGAGTGTAAAATGTTGCCATCATGTGCTGAGAAGCACAAGAAACCAGTGTGCACTAAGTGTGATGGAGGAACGCGTTGCACTAAGTGTTGTCTATGCAAACCCCACCAACGTCCAGGTCGTCCAAGGAAGGATAGATCGTTACCAGATACACCCATACAAGCTAGTGAGGCGCATCACAGAGTACATGAAAACTTATAACATTGATACGTTTTGTGCAGGATTAACATCAGAAAAGCCGTTGACAAGAAGAGAGAGAGAGAGAGAGAGAGAGAGAGAGAGAGAGAGAGAGAGAGAGAGAA
>JABACO010000293.1:0-45481 GCA_013339895.1 Ephydatia muelleri | reverse complement strand
TTATACACAACACTCACGAATACATTACTTGTTGTGGCACACAATAAACCAGTCTGATGATGATGACACACTCTCACACCACATGCACGTGCATTCTACCATTTAACTGTGTGCATTTTTGAGGGGGGTTTTATGTACTGAGCTTCTGTACTCTCTTAGTTTAATCATTGGCATTGTTGCCTTTAGAAGCATTCCTTATAACAACTCCTCTCTGTGCAGGCTGAGTTTCCCATATAGATGGTTCTTCATACATGACATAGAGCCCTCACATGTACATAGGTGTATGGCGACATATAGAATTGGCTCACTGTACGTGCATCATGTCCCCAAAGGATTGGTCCTCTATATGTGCATAGTTACCA
Source organism: Ephydatia muelleri (assembly GCA_013339895.1). Classification (NCBI taxonomy): domain Eukaryota; kingdom Metazoa; phylum Porifera; class Demospongiae; order Spongillida; family Spongillidae; genus Ephydatia; species Ephydatia muelleri. Next base: position 45,119 of record JABACO010000293.1, on the reverse strand, counting down.
TAGGATTGATCATTTGTACGTACATCATGTCTTCATAGTCCTCTAGAGGTACACATACATTGCACATGTTGTATATTTTACCGCAACATGTGTAAAGTTTCTTAAAAGTTCCTACGCACTCACATCATCTTTCTCTGGTCAGTGGAGAAACATGTAATAATGCTTTCCTATTTGTCGTATTGCTCATCTGCTCATCACTCTTTATGCCCCCCCTCCCCCACTCAGCTATGTGGCATCTGTACCACTTCACAGTAACTTTGGTCTCCTTTTGCCCACACAATTTTGAGCTCACACAGAGTAATGCATCCTAAGGTAGAGTTTAGGTACAGGTGTAGTAAAGCAAGTTTAATGCACATGACCAGTCTATGTCACAGTATTACTAAGCTTTCTATGGGTACTAGGTACAGTGCATGTCTGCTGCTAAGGCTGAGATGTAAGCATATGTTTCTACAGATGCATTCAATGAATGATCCTAATCAATCCTAAGCTTGGCATTAGTGCCCAATGCAGGGTGTCTTACCCCTAAATCCCTTATCCAATCAAAAATCATCCCAAACTGTTGTTGATATGTTCACAGGTTCGCATCCATATAAAAGTAATTTCATGTGTGCAGCACTCCAGTCATAGCCTTGACTACGGCTCAGTTGACCAACTCCTTCCCCTATTATTGTTGCTAGTTGGCCAGGTGGCTAAGAAGGGCAGCACCAGGCAACAGGTCTCAGTTCTCAACTCCTGCATGATGGAAGCTTGGAAATATTGCATTCAGATTGCGCCCAAACTGCTCTTGAGCTGGTGAAGTACCAACACATCATCTGCCAGCTCTTCGCACCCGATGGCAGCAGCCTTGAGGTATGATGGCTCTTTTGGCAGGCCGCAGCTATGGACAAGCTGCATAACTTCCGCTGGGACGTGTTGAAGGAGGATGTGCTGGTGTGGTATGTCACACATCAGCACTTGTCGAGATGTAATCAAGCCTTAGGTTTACAAAACACCATGAAACCACTTTTGTAGGATTATCCATCGTGCCTTCAGTCTTAGTGAACTCTCGGACGTATTAAGAGTTTAGCGCTATACAGGTATATGGTTATGAAGTTTGCAGATAGCCACACCAGATTGCATTCACATGTGCTGCATAATTGCTGTCAAATGAAGCGGAAACAGCAACGACAACAGCATGAGGAAAGCAGCTTGCCATATACCCCCTGCATCAGTGGCTCTCCATCACTTCAATGTATCTCAACATTAGAGCCCTTATCAGTCAGTATTAGTTGCACTTTCCCCATCACAACATGCTCAGCGGAAAGGTCATTTAGTGGGCTGAAGTGGATAAATACATGTATACTGCTTTTTGCTCATGCATGACAACTGTGAGGCCATCCGCATATATACACCGCGACAGAGTACCAGAATTGAAGCGATGATGGCGCCATCCTCGACGATTGCAATTAGTACTCTTTCCGATTGAGCGTACTTCACATTGAATCTTTTTGTAAATGCATGTATTTGTGCTAAACCATGTAGAAGTGCTCAAGCCATCTTCAGGTCCTGATATAGGCATCATATTTATAATTGAAGCGCAGGTGACATGTGATGTTTGTCTTCATATAAATAAGTACATAATTCTTGCATGGTTTTTTCATCTGGGTGTCCATATTTCTTTCCATTTAAATTTGCACTGACTCCAATATTTTATATTACTCAGGAAGTATTGAGGACTATTCTTGTCGCTGCCATGATGGGGCATGTCAACACATGCAAATGTTTCGTCCAATAGCTTTTCCCTTTTCAGTGCCTTGATGACATCTTCACCATCAGCATCTCCGTGAACGAAAGTCTATGCTTGCATTCATTATCAACCAAACACTCAATCATGTAAGGGTCCTGGATGCGTCGTTAGCTTTAAGTTCTTCAAGAGCTTCCTTCATAAGATCACCATGTGGTGGTAGGTGATTAAATTGTATTTCAAGTTCGTTTTACTTCACTGGACAATGTAAATGGTTGAGAAATATTATCCAGGCATTCTATTTTAGTCTATAGCATATTTGTATAACTCACAAGCAGTGACTCCAGCCACGTGTTGTCATGTCTTTGTGCAAAAAAAGCTGCTGTTGTAACAAATTATTTTTAGTAAAATGGATGCAATCCATTGACATGGTCAGTATCCCCATGCGTCAGAACAACCAAATCAAGTTTATTAAGCTTGAAAATCTTATCACGGAAACAAGGTTTTTTTTTCTAGTGTAGAGTTAAGCCCACCATCAATTAGAACATTCCATTCTTTCCAGCTGAACAAAGCACTGCCTCCGTGTTGTTCACAAAATACCTTTACAGTTAGGTTCTCTACTACTATGACTGGCTATGGTTCTTGCTTTAAAAACAACTTGTAATGATGCTTGTGAGTGTTAGTAGTATACTAAGGTGATTGATATTGGCATGTCTCACCTTGTACTTGTACTTGCACATCTTCTCTTCGACCAAATGTAACATTGCACAGTCCCTCAGCCTTTAATGTACTAACTGAAAGGGGAAATATCAATTTGTCCCATTTTTTTCTGATGAAAATGGCGGTCACATAGGCAATTTATATAGGCCTTTTTTTGATTTGCATCTTGGTCACCATAGTACATCACAGGCGATCCGTGGGCTTTGGGGATCCAGGGCTAAAAATATTTAATTTTGCAGGTATCATATTTATCTTGTTTATAGTTGAAGTGCAGGTGACATGTGGTGTTTTTCTGTACATAATTATTGTATGGTTGTATCATCTGAGTGTCCATATCTCCCTCCATTTGTACTGACTCCAATATTTTTGGTTTTTATATCTCTCAGGAAGTTTTGAGCAATATAGCTTTTCCCTTTCCAGTGCCTTGATGACATCTCCTCCATCAGCATCTCCAGTGAACAAAAGTTTATGCTTGCATTCATTACCAACCAAACACTCAATATATACCACTAATGAAGCCCTATAATCAATGTAAGGGTTCTGAATGTATCATTAGATTTAAGTTTAATTATTAGTATACCAAGGTTGTCGATATCGGAATGTCTCACCTTGTACTTGTACTTGTACTTGGACATCTTCTCTTGAACCAAATGCTACACTGCACAGCGAGGACAGATATTTGAACACACTCTAGAACATGTTAAATACAATCCCCATCCCAGGACAAATATTTTCACACTCCCCTAGGACAAGTTACTTTCTCTCTCCCTCCTCCCCCAGGACAGATATATGAACACCCTGACAGATTTTTCAGTACACACCACCTCCCAGCGGGACAAAATTCCTTTGCATCCCTCCCCCCTGACTTCATTTTTGCTTCCTACTTACCCACATTCCAGCCCCCTGGACACCATTTATTGCCATCCATAGGGCTAGGGCTAGGCTACGGGTGTACGATTATTAAATGGAATAGCCCATTATCAAACCACCACTATACTTAAAGAGTTCACGTGCAACAGTCATAAAAATAAATAAATAAATATTTTTATTTTTATTTATTTTATTTTATTTTTTACAACTATTTAATAAAAACATTAACTAATAAAATATACATTATTTTACAAGATACAAGTGAATACATAAATGCACGTACAACATTATTATTTCATGAAATACACTGATAATTATTGAACATAGATTACATGTCAACGAAATAAAACCCCTAACTAGTGTACAGTACACCAAAAAGACGCAAAGAACACCCACCCTAACCCACATGTCTCAATTAACCCCCGTCTACTGACTGCAACAGCCTTGCACGGGATAGCATGGCTCTTGCGTTGCAGCGGACTAAAGTCAGGTTAAGTCTCTGGTATATGGTTGTTGTGGCTTTGGACTTGCTGCACTGTAACTGCAAAGCCAGGCGGGCAGCAAGGCGAGAAAACGAACTATGTGCTTCTTCCCCCCAGCACCCATAAGACTCGACTGCTAAAGGAATGCAGACCCACCCCAGCTCCCTGCATTTAGGGTCGTTGGCATTGTGCTTGCGCACTTCGGCTTTACCCGCTGCTGACCCACTTATAGCTCCCATGTATTGGAGTTAAGTATTAAAAATTATAAGTATACAATTGAATACATGAATCGATACAACTTACACTTGAATTTACCTAAATTAACACTAGGAGTCAAAACACTGTGGAAGACCTAGCTAATATGGCTCTTGCATTGGCTCTCACTAGGACGATGCTGAGCCTTCCGTATAGAGCCGACGCAGCCGAAGACTTGGATCGAGCCGTGCGAGTGGCAATACGTGCAGCAAGTCTGTCAAGACACTTAACGGCTTCTTCTCCCCAACACCCGTACGTCTCCACGGCTAAAGGGATGCAGACCCAGCCCAAACGGTTGCATTTTGCATCGTTGGTGGCATGTTTGCGGACTTCAGCAGCCGACGCAGCGGATCCAGCCGTCACACTCGCTTCGTTTAATGTAGTGGGATTTAGCGGTGATGTGACGGTGAAATCCAATGCTGCCGGTTTGCCAAACTCCCAGTTCTGGACCAGGATGTCTGCTGGGCGAGTTTGCCTACCCTCTTCGTCTAGGCTACTGCCTGCTTCAAGTTGACCCCGATACATGCCAGCTTGCAAACCAATAGTAGATGTGTAGACATCATGCATGTGTGTGTGTGTGTGTGTGTGTGTGTGTGTGTGTTGTGTTGTGTGTGTGGTGCATGGTGTGTGTGTGTGTGTGTGTGGTGGTGTGTGTGTTGTGTGTGTGTGTGTGTGTGTGTGTGTGGTGTGTGTGTGTGTGTGTGTGTGTGGTGTGTGTGTAAAAGTGTAAAAGGATCTGTATCTACATACACCCTATGGGACACTACACATGTTGTTACATGTACAGGGTAGTCATGTCTCAAGGGAAAGCTCTTTTATGGTGAACACAGAAGCAGGTGATATAGTCACATAGAGACCACATGTATGACACAAAAGCCAGTTTCAGTGGGTGCATGTACAGAACATAGTTGTGCAATGTCACATTGTGTTTGTGTCAGGTCATTGTGTGAATGAGGCTCATTGACACACATACACCTGACACAAACACACACACACACACACACAAACACACGCACAAATACACACACACAAACACACAAACACACACACACAAACACAAACAAACACACCAAACACACACACCACACAACACACAAACACACACACACAACACACACCACACAAACACACCACACAAACACACACACAAACAAACACACACACACAAACACACACACACAAACACACACCACAACACCACACACACACACACACACACACACACACCACACATACTCACACGCATACACCTGACACATGGAAATGTACACTGATGACTAATACAGATGTAATTTTACAAAGTGAAATTGTGAGGTCCCTTCCACAAGTATGTGTAGTCCACACATACGCACATACGCATACTCATACACATAAATACAAGTCCTAATCTAGTTCAGAATATTTCAGACTTGGTGAAACTAGTGTACTATAATTTCTATTAAATTTATAATCTTATGTATCTTATGTGCTGTTTCACGCAGGTATTGTGTATCTTATGGATAGATTTTAACATCAGCGATGAATTTTACAACTAATGTCCATGATTCTACCTGCCACACCACGGTCCTATCAAGTAAAGAAAGTTTGAACACAGCAGAACAAATCATGTAACCCGAAGACCAGATTTCACGGTGTACCCACTCCACATCATGAACGTACATTGTTCCTTAAAGAAGAGGTTATGTGATGAAATCTAACAGCTTGTGAGCAGCATTTTAACATTGTGACTGTTTTTTACAATACAACATTAGAACTGCTTACCATGCCTGTGCTTGTTCAGATTGGAAAGGAGTAAAATTGAGTGGGGATGATGCAAAGTTCAGCAGACGCTCCAGCTTCTTTCCGTTGTCATTTTCTTTACTTAACCTCCAACAGCGTGTATTCTTGTCACCAAGAGCAAATGTAAGGTTCTTCTGAGTGCTGAGGGTTCAATCAACGGAGGTGAGTTGCAAACTCTTACCAGCTAGGGGTGCTGTTAGAAAACATAGATACATGCCGCTGGTGAAGTAAATTTCGCGACATAGCCTAGTAGAGCCCATTCTCATACTTGTACCACCAACTTGAAAAAACTTGAATTGCTCAAGGGCTTCCAAAAAAAATGCACACTCAGTGAATTATTCATTTACATAGTTTTGCAAGCCTAACCTAGTAATGATATACACACAGACCTTGAGAAGTTGGATTGGTTCAAACATTGTGGCTTCCGTTCACTGTAACCTTCGATCATGTATTGAGGGTCAATGGCTCCTGCATTGGCGAAGTCTCAGATCTGGTTTCAAGATACAGCTTTAGCCTTTACTGAGCGCTCTACACCCATTCATGAATACAGATAATTTGATGTTGACGAGGCTTTTAGGTAGGTGAAGCCGTGAGTGAAGCCTTTGCCTATGAATCAATCCAGTCTCCCAGACAAACTTTTACATGCGATGACTGCGTCACTAGTGGTGTACAACACGGTACTAGTATCAAAATGTAATTCCTACATGTACATGTACTCGCTCCATGCATCGAACAGTATAGCTAAACCAAGCCTGTAGCCACGGGGATTCGGGGGGGGGGGGGGGGGGGAGGTGCGTTCGATCAAACCAACCCCTCTCCCCTCAGAGGGTCAAGTCCGCTACGTCTATGTGGCAGGTCCCGCCCTGGCCGCTCCCCCGAGGCGATTCCAGCCCTTCTGGCCCATATCGGAAGTTTTCGTTTGAAACTTCCATATAGGATTTGACCCCGACTATAAACCCTATACACAAACAGCTGTAAAGTTGAGTCTATCGCAAGGGAGATCCACCCAGTCTCGGCGTATCGAAAGGGACGGTCCCAGGCCCGTAGCCAGGGGGGTGCAAACGGGTGCAATTGCACCCCCCCACTTGATACAAGGTCCGCTCGGTCGGCTAAGAATTTTGTTACAAGCATGTTTATATTGTTGACAATCGACACTTATAGTGACAACTGCCAGCTGTCAGGTAATAGTTCCGTAGTTCTTATTATGGCGCATTTCAGACCGACTTGCACTTGATCTAAAATGGGATGACGTGAACAACGCGAACGGGAAAGAAAAAGAACCGCTGCTAACTGCTGTTCAATGGAGCAATTTCTTCCCCAATGAACAAAACAAAACAATTGTAGATGCTTATGAAATGATTGAGGGTATCAGGAATTTCTACAAGCTTGAGCGTCAATAACTTTCAAGTTATTTACAATCACTCATGTAGAATGGCAGAGAAAGTTGGAAACTCAGTGTCAATGCCTCGCATTATTGCTGCAAGGCAGCAGCATTGAAGCAATATTTCTTCTGATTCTCCTCTTGATTATGATAAAAAGAATGTTGCTATACCATTTCTCGACGACATCTCGACTCACTTAGCAGAACAGTTTTCATCATTAACAATCACAGCTGGTTCAATATTAGGCATAATACCATCTGTAAAGAAATCAATCTGTCTAGAATTGTTGAAGTTTACATGATGACCTTCTATCCCCTGAGCTTCTGGAGCTAGAACTAAATGCGATGGAAGTCAAAATATAGTGATGTCCCATATGAAAAACTACCTTCATCACCATCATCAGCAATAAAAGATTGTGATGCTGAAATTTATCCCAATATTAGAATTCTGCTGCAACTTGCTTGCACTATTCCAGTTACATCGTGTGAATGTGAGCGGAGTGCCAGTGCTCTCAGACGTCTCAATAATTACATGAGATCACATGAGATCATCAATGGGGAAAGAACATCTGGCCAATCTTGCCTTGCTGCACATTCGTTACGAATAGCAAATCAATGTTGAAAGTGTTATTGACATGTTTGCATCGTTTCACCCAAGACGAATGGAAATGGAATCACTGATGGAATCACAGTCTTGAACAATGTATTTTAATCACCTTACACAGTAATGACATTGCATGGTTTGTGGGTATCTGATTGTAATTAAATTACAAAAGGACAATTACATATGATTCAATCCTTACCAGAGTGTAAAAACAAGCTCACAAATGCTTATTGCAAGTATAATCCGCAAGATGTATAATCCAACTATATAGTTCACGTATTACCCTTGAGTCCGCTGGAGTCCACTGAGCCATACTTTGCACCCCCCCCCAACACAAAGCCTGGCTACGGGCCTGCGGTCCCCTACCCTTCGCATCAAGTCCGCTAAGGGGACCCAACAAGGACCCCTTCAGCTTCTTCCTCCTATGAAATCCTAGAAGTTCCGGCTCAACAATGCAATAGTAGTTATCTCTGATAGTACTATGTGACGTTCAATCCCTGGATATCTCGTGAGCTAACTCTTACCATTTACTATGTTATTATTAAATAACGTACTTTTATGAATAAATTATAGTGCGGTAGAAATTGAATGTTTGTCTTGATTTTTTAGTTTAAGAATGGCTCATGGAAAAAATTTTTAAGTACATATATCATAATCAGATCTATTTATCGTACATTTTAGAATTGTTTAAAATTCTATTTGAAAAAAAAAAGCAAGATGACCGCCTATGTATGGGCTATTTCTCTATATGGCCGAATCATTGAATCCATACTAAGTTTAATACTTTACTACGGACATACCCATACCAGGCCATACCCGGCCGACAAGACAAAAAGATTGATGTCTATAGTTAAGGAACACTTAATATTAATTGCGCCACACAACTTTGCAGCCATCGCCCAGCCGTGTAAACGACAAAAGCAGGGTCCACCCTAGAACTGTACTCTACGTGTGTATACCCTGCAGCTTGCACGAATTGTACTCCACCGCGTATGTTCTTGCTAACCATACAACTTCATTCCATTCTAGCAGCGTCAAAAAACTAGTGTCAACAGAACAACAATGGAAGTAGTAAGTACCACTTGTCGCCTTCAGTTTTCCGCTTTTGTTTCGGTCTCAAAAATTGTTCTTGGGGGAGAAAGAACCCGCCGTAGTGAAGACGTCCTTCGATATGTGGCCGCTTTCGAATGCCATAGCTAAGAGTATCGAAAGAATCAACTTCTGTGACTTAGGCTTTACATAGAACAATAGTGCTTCTATTGTTTTATGGCTTTTAGATGGCGATTGAACTTTATACTAGCTCAAGTGTAATATGGGGTCAGGGTTGTCAAGGTGTTGCTAGGGCATTACATAATGTTTTCAATATTTTGGGGGAGGAGGCGCAAACAGCTGTGGGGACAACGCAACATAGCAATAATAAGTAAACTCAAGGTACAAATCATCGGCCGTGTTTCTTGGTTCAGCGTTCAGTTCCAGAGTTTGATCAATCTGGATCACACACACTCGATGTGCATCTGATCACTTCAATTCAAACTAAACTGATTTAGATCACCCTGTATACACAGTGCAGATCAAGAGAAAGGAGGCCCAAACTCCTTTAGTTCCGCAGGCCACACTTTATCTTGAAAAAAGCTCTTATTCAAAATCATAATATCATTTTGGTTTAGGTGCTCCTGTGCTGCAGTAGTGATGTTCCTCGTTGTGGCAAGGTAGTGTATGCACCTGGACAGGTTAATGTTACTGCGAGCATAAGCTTCCCGAGCCACCTGCTCTTGCCTCTTAAATTTGCTTGCTATATTTTCTGCTGTGTCACAGCATTTGATTTTTTTAGAATTCAATTCATCTGTGGTACAAATTGTGCTACCTCCAAGCTTCACTTGTACTCGATGTGCATCACACTGCTTCTGATCACCACTGCTTGGTACAAGGACAACAGCATCTGCGCCACAAATGTCCCTCCCATCCACAAGCTCCTTGTACATGACATAATGGTCAAAAAAAGTGGCACCAGTATCAGCATCATTACCAGTACCATGGAGACTCAGTGGCTTTTCAGAGTATTTCAGGACTTGACAATTGATGACAGAATGAAAGGCTGTGGCAAGAAGGCGACATACAGCATTCTCTGCAATCTGTCTTCTATCCCAGGGCCACGTGGAAAGCACAGAGCAACAAGCTCAATGGCCAGAACAAAGTTGGCTTGCCCTGTTTATGTCTCGAGAAACACCAGTGGATTGCCAAAACCCAACCTTTTTTATGGGTGGATGTCCCTCCACAACATATCTGATAAGACCTGCATCTGCCATGTCATACAAAATGCTCTCAGGCGAGTTGCCAAGTTCATATGATAAGTTGTATCGGTGTCAAAAAACGCTGTCCTGGCAAAAATGTCAAGAGGATTATCATCAGGAACACGAGTGTATGCTTTATAAATAGCTCGCAGCACTTTGCTCTCTCATCCTCACCTGCTGGGTTGAATTTAAACTGACTTGATTGAGATGTGATACGTTGATGGTATACTGCCCCCTGATTACTCTGATAGGCATCCAGGATAGCCACCTGTCTGAAGGAATGTGTTGATGATGTCAGAATGTGGGGGCCCTTTGTTCATGGTCTGATACAAATTTACAAGCGATTGTTCATCAAGGAAGGGATAAATCCAACGGGCCCTGGGTATTTGGTGCTGTTGAGATCAAGAGAGCTATAGTTGGGAAACTGAGAGTGAAGGTCCTTTGGAAGATTAGCAAAAGCCAGGCGACGTAGGTAAGTGCTACTGCCGCTGATAATGCAGTGGATTTGGCCATTTGTATCCTCCCCAAGAAGCATAAACGTCCTTGATGGTAAGACGCGACAGCATAGAATCAGTAGCAGTAGTGTAAAAGTCTTGAAATTCATCGACGACCAGGAAGAGTCGCTTGCCAGCAAGTTGGAGAAGACCGCTAATACGTGTAAAAAGCGGCGGAGTACTCGCTGAAGCAACGAGTTCACTTGCCATGCCGGCTGTTATGCCAAGGTTACGGAAATGTTCCTCACTGCCGAAAAGGATATGGTCGTACCAGTTGAGGCCCCTGTTTTTGTATGATGGTACAGGTCGACTCGTCCACACAAGCCTCTTGAAGGTATTGTGCGACGTCTAAGGTTGATACCAGACTTCTTGAGGTGACGGCAAATAGCCTTCGCGAGGCGGAACTCTACATCCTGTGTATCGGCATAAGATACGTAAGGGTAAGAAGCTCTGGATAGGCTTTGCTCGCTGCTTGGATCAAGCTCTTCAGCAGCATTGTTTTTCCGACCGCCTTGCAACCAAGAAGGAGGCGCCGAAAGCGGTTCCTTTGTTTGAGGTCACCATTCATCAGGTCTTGGATTGTCAAACCTTGTTCGTGAACGAAATCCTTCCGAGTTTTATCTAGCACACATTCCGGAGGGAATACTCTCTCTAAAGGCAGTTGGTCTTGCGCCATAGATTTGGATTTGTCATCAGCTTAAAACAAGGAAAACGATTTCGAATTTGAGTGCGCGCCTCTGTAGCAGCCTGTGACACGTTGAATGCGGCTGGGAAATTAGATTATTGTACGGTATTACGCATCATTCTAGGTCCTGTGTGCCTTTCCGCCATGTCGATTTCTCTATTAATGGCACTCTTGTTTGTCCATTTTATTGCCATTTTTTGATCTTTCGTTTAATGACATAATTACATTTTGCCAGACATTCGCCTCAATTTCGATGGCAGCTTGATTGGGAAGTCGAGAATTCGAACCATTGCGTAAAATGGGTTCAATTATTGGTTTTGTCAAATTAAATATTTGGAAAATCGAAAAAATTGACAATTTGGTATGGAACCGAAGTGAGTCCGGAATGGAATCGGGCTTTCTAATAACTACGAAGCCACACCTATATCCCGGTTGTCCTTCTATAGCCTAGTAGCTGCATATATACTGCGGGTTCTAGCTCCGCGAGACTAATATACGCGAGTGAGAAACTATATAGAGCCTGCATGAATTATTCTTCATCTAGCATGTCGGTCGCCCCCAGAGTAGACCACAACATTACTTTTTTTTTTTTTTTAACATGTATGAATAATAATTACCAATATTTATATCAAATCAAAAGAAAAAGAACAAAGAAAATAAATAAAAATTAATTGAATAAAGTCACTCCTGCATGTATGGTATGAATTTCAATGGGGACCCTAAAGTAAAAGATTGCCGAACAGAATTCAGCTAACTGGTCATAAAGATATACCATCACATGACGTCATGTACTAATCGATATGTTGCGCTCCCCCACTCAACTGCATACATTTTAAAATGAGTGGAACAAGATAGAGATGAAATTGGGGATGTAGGATTTGTGTAAGTATCAATAATCATTGTGTAGAAGTAAGCGAACAAGGATGCCTATGCATTTAGAATACATATATACTCATAAACAAAGGGTTAAATCCCTGGCCACTAGTCAGGGGTGTGGTTCATACTCTGATGGCCACAATGAGTTAAATCCCTGGTCACTGGTCATGTGTATTTATCTGAGTGGGGTTCATACTCCAGTTAAACAGCGGGTTATATCCCTGGCCACTGGTCATATGTGATACCTGGGTGTGATTCATACCCCTGGCAACTGGTCAGAGGTGTGGTCTATACTCGGTTATACCCTGTGCAAAGATCATGTGTGATACCTGGGTGGGGTTCATTCTCTGAGCAACGAAGGGTTAAATCCATGGCCACTGGTCATGGGTGTGTTCTATACTCTGGGCAACAATGGGTTGAATCCCTTGTCACTGCTCAGGTATGATGTCTGGGTGTGCATGATTCATAAGAATTGGGTTGCTGGTCATGTGTGATATCTCTGTTCAAGGATGGGTTAAATCTCTTTAACCATATAGATGTGGTTTGCTTTGTGATGGGGTGAGTATGTGTATATGTGTGTGTGTGTGTGGGGAGGGGGGGTTAGCAACACGAGCCTACAAAAGAGCCAGCCATTTGTATAAGAAAGTGCAAGGAAATTTGGTGCGCATTTGTAGACATTTTCAGATCCTGATGCATATCCCTCCCCGACCCCATCACAGAGTTCCTGATTTTTCATGATCAAGTCTGATAAATACATAAAGATTGGAAGAGCAGATCAAATGTGCAGGAGTACACAACACTAATTCAAGCGTACGTATACAAAAATTCAGGCCGCGGAAACATAATTGTTTCAGTCAGTAAATAGGTCTTTGATTCCCAACAAGTCCCATCAGACGCATGGTTTCGTTGTACCCACGTTCCGAGCTACATCTTGGGCATGATTTTGTTAGTGCTTCGGGTCCAGAGAACCAAGCGTTGACGCAAACCTTCGCACCCTATTATTGAATGGCAACATTTGGCCATAACAACTGGGGGTTGAATGGGCGATGCTGAGCAAATTTGACATGAAAGGTTCTCTTTTAAGAGTCTTTTAGTCCTAACGGTATCTTTGAGAGTTTTGTCAGACTCAGATCCGCGATGTACTGTCCCTAATGTCTGCTGTATTTGCATAGTAGCAGATGTAGTGGCTTCAAATTCGGTGTTGATTTTACGACTGCGTTTGATGGCGACAGGTTCACTGGAGTGCTGGACATCATTCTCCTCTTCAGAAATAGCATAAAATTTAATATGTTAAAATAAGATTTAACCCATTGTTCATTAGTATGCTATGGTACCCAGCTCTCCATAGACACCGGGTAATTACATATTGCGGGAAATCAAGCTTTCATGTGTGCACAATGACCACTTTTTGAAGGCTTAACTTATACATAAAGAAGCTAGGTTATAGAACGTTAACGCGGTTGATCAGATACACTAAATATTGTACCTTTGGAGCAAACACACGCACAGAACCGTGAATCAGTTGTTAAGATTAACTTGCACAACATAATGCCACAAGCTATCTCATTTTCGGTTTTTAAAGTGACATTAAGTATGATGCCAAATGTGGAGAGTTCGGTTGGTTTGCATCCCTTTGGTGGTAGAGCTGGGAACCTGAAGCTCTCTCTCTAGTCTTGCAGGTAGACTAGCCACTAGACTGGGGCAGCCCAAGTCCATCACAACAAACCAGATCTATGGTAGATTGAACTTGACCCTGATCAGAGCCAACTCCAGGGCCATTCTATCTAGAGTATGTGTTTAACTTTGTTGTGTGTATCTAATGCATGTATTTCATGTTTTTTGTTTAAACTCCTGCCCTGCTGTGGACACTTCAGATACAGCTTGGAGACAGGCAATTCTAGGCCTTAGTAAGGGAAGGTTGGGTCTTCGCTCACTATACCACTTGCACCTGCAGCATATATAATATCTGCTCAGCTGGGTTTGGTTCAGAGACAAATCTTCACCTCTGTTCTGCAGTTGCAGATTTTAATTCTGCTGTTCCACCTGACAAGGCACTGCAAATTCACTCCCTTCTCTCAGCGTCTCTGGTCTTCCTAAAAAGAACTATCCAGCACATTGGACACTTGCATGTTCAATCTGCTGTTGGAAACCTCCTCCAATGCTGACCAAGCACAATTGCTTTCTGTTTCCGCATCACATGCATCATCCTGGCTGTCTGTTCTACCATCACAGGGGCTGGGTCTACATCTTGATGCACCAGTCCATGAAGTTGCCATAAAATGTGGCTTGGTATGGACACTTCCCAGGGATCCCAGTGTGCACTTTGCCCTGACAATGCCTTGAACCTCTGGGACATCATGCCACCACTTGTAAGCGTGGCGGTGATTGTGGTGGTATGACACAACACCCTTCGTGATGTTCTGGCTGAAACATGCCACCGGGCCCATCTTGGCATCCAAGTGGAAGCTGGCAATGACCCCACAGCCGATCATAGCCACACCCATCCTGCTGACCTTCTGTTGACTAACTGGACAACAGGCAAGACAGCTGCCTTTGATATCTCCGCTCAACACACATACCCTTATGGAAGCGGGGAGTGTCCTCAGGATCAGCTGCCCTTGCCAGTGAAGGCAGAAAGCACAGGGCCAATGATGCAAAATGCAAAGAACTCAGCTGGTTGTGTGTTCCCCTGATAGCAGATACTTATGGTGCATGGGGAAATTAAACTGTTGAAGCCTTCTCACAGCTGGCTTCTCAGCTTGCCACTCTTACATGCAGGCCCAAGTCGACTGTACTTAGAGACATCTATGGCAGACTCAACCTCCATCTATTGAGGGCCATCCTCACCAGATGTATTTTGTTATAGGCTATATTTAAGATTGTACTCATGTGTATGTATTGTAATATTGATTTTTATTATGTAAATAAATCAATGATAGAAAAATAAATATTCACTTTTTAAAAATAAATAACGCATGACACGTAACAATTACGCAAGTTCGTTCGTAAGTTCGTAACCGTTCAGCTTGGGGCTGAACGGTTACGAACTTACGATACTAGCGCGCGCTGCTCTTAAACAAAGAAACTTATTACAAGCAAGAGACGAGTGCATAACATTCATACTCTACAAGGGTGTAGTCCTTGAGGGCTGAACGTATAATAATGTAATAGCAAATACACTTGAGCGCTACTACCATAGATATTAGACTGTCTAATATCTATGCTACTACTGTATTGTAATTGTTTACGTGTCATGCGTGCTAGAAATGCATATTAGCAAGCGTATGAAGCTTTGTAACGTGACCTTCCGTTCGTTTTCAAGTTAGGCTACGCCCTTCTAGGGAAGATATGTCTTCTTTAATTGTATGGTTACGCCTGTGTAAACTTTGGCGGAGAAGCGGCAGTTCAAAGAAACATGTTTTTTTTTGACCACAAATTCTTTTATAACTTATCAGCAAAACAAATACCCAAAATTACTTTTATTGCATTAACTATCTCGTGGCCTATCTTCTCATGAGGTATAATTTAACTACAAAATAAATAGGGGTGTTTTGAGATAATAAGAGAAGTCTAAAACAACTAGTCAATCATTACGATTATTAAAGTTTTTTCACAATACATACATGTTTGTACAACCTTGAGGTTAGTACATTCTAGTGTTAGTAACTGTTCCCATTAATACATTATTAACACATTACTGTAGCTTTGCAAAACAGGTATAGTAATCACAAAATTTCATGAGATTTACAAAGTTGATTAAAAAATTAAATTAACCGAAGTGTATCGGAAAGTGAAACTTGACCAATAACTAATCTCTGTGGGCCCTATTAGACTAGGGGAAAAAAATTAAATTTGAGGAGGTAGTGGCAAAGTTGTGCTGATCTGGCATGGAATGGCTCAAACTGTTAACATGTGAACATCATAATTGGTAACAAACTAACAACAACTAACAAGCACGCTTCATTTTGAACACTTTTCTAAATCAGGTGTTTGTTAGAAAGATTAAGTTAACTAATTATCGGTTGCTACTTGCAAGTAATCATACTACTCATTGTAATCTAAGTCTGATCAAAACTGTGGCTCTACCCAGGAGCTTGGGGGGCCCGGTTCATTGAACCGCCTGGACCCCTGGTAACTGTTATGCCTCGAACTTGGACCTTTGAAAGCACTACACATTTAACAACGTAGTTAACACACACCATGAAACCCACCTGGACTGGTGCACCACCACTACAACTGCCTCCGTCCACCGTTTGGTTGTCATGGTGCCGAAGCCCTGCCAATACTGGGTACAGTGTCTCTAAAGGTTTAGGTTTCGGAGGTGCTGTGATCTGATTGGACGCTTTCCAAGCACCACTGCGGGAGACAATCGCAGTACTTGGGATGGATGCCACCACAAAGGGAGCCCTGATCCTACCCATGGACTGCAGACAAAAGAGGGCGTGCTTTAAATAGAAAAGTAAGGCTCACACCATAACGCACGTTAAGTAGGACCAGTAGGACCAGCTTTAATGGTACGTAGCAAGGGAGAAGAAAGGCAAGGAGGGGGGGGGGGGGGGGGGGGGGGGGGAGTACAGGAAAGAGGAAGAAGGGTTGGAGGAGTGAGGAGGGGGGGGGAAAGTAAGGACATGGTGACAAGGGTGACTCCACACTCACAGTACCCATCCTTTGGCTGGTTTATATCATTCATACTCTCCACGGCTTGCTTCTCTGCCAGCTCCTTGCACATGCTTACAAGCACCAGAAATGGTACTCTGTTTTGAGTCGGCAGACTGTGAAGATGTGGGTGTGGTAGCCATGGTGATGCTGGGTGGAAGGGAGGATGGAAGAGGGAGGAGTCGTTTCAAAGACTGTGATGGATCGGGCTACATGCCACCCCTGGCACACTGAACAGGTTCATGCTCAGAGTGGGTGTGCCTTATCCTCTGATCGAGAATGGGAACCAGACCTTCCTGATCTGAAATGGGAACTAGATCTCTTTGATCTAGAATGGGAACCAGATCTTGAATGGGAACTAGATCTTCTTGATCTAGAACGAGTTCTTCTGGTCCTCATCCTTGGTTTAGATCTATGACGTCTGGAATGAGACCTATGACATCTGGATTGAGACCCATGACGTCTGGAATGAGACCTATGACATCTGGAATGAGACCCATGACGTCTGGAATGAGATTCTATGACATCTGGAATGAGACCCATGTCATCTGGAATGAGACCTATGACGTTTGGAATGAGACCCATGACGTTTGGAATGAGACCTATGACGTCTGGAATGGAGTCTTTGTGATCGTGATCTGGAATTTGACCTTGGGACCTGGATCGTGATCTTGACAATCTGACACGTGACTGCCGTGATCTGGAATGTGACTTACTTGTTCTGGAACGTAACTGTGGTGATTTAGAACCCAAATCCTTCGATTCATGTGGTCTTGAATGGGATCTCTGATGATGACGATTCTGTTTTAGAAATGATGAATCTAGTTTGTCCAGTAAATCTGCCTTAAATGGGCATAGTGACTGCGATCTGTGGCCAACCTCTGCAGATCTTGGTGGCTTCTTCCCCACATCCTCACTTTCCTCCAGGTGTGAAGGAGATAAGTGCTCAAGAATGCTTGGAACTACACCTGTGATATCACAAATACCTTTCTCTCCATGACGGAAGAGAGTGGAGTCAACTTCATCAGCTGTGTTTCCCTGATCCTGCATAAGCTGTGTTCCCTGATCCTGCATCAGCTGTGATCCCTGATCCTGCATCAGCTGTGTTCCCTGATCCTGCATCAGCTGTGATCCCTGATCCTTTTTCTGCCTCTGTTTTGGCACCTCTACAGTAGCAGGTTCCTTACTTGTATGATGGTCATCTGTTTCTATGAGCAGTAGTATGGCTGGTTCCTCATCCACACTGCTAATCACAAAACCACCCTCATTATCTATTGTCACGGTGCGCGTGCCACCTCGGAGATGGCACGTAACGTCAGTTTCGGTCTCGGCACGGCACGTGACCGTCTTCGCTTCAACTGCTACGCTCGCAACGCGCGAAGCTGACGTCGTACCTTGTGGGGAGAGGTACTACATGTACGCTCGTTAAGTCTCCCTCCCCCCCGACAAGACTGTTAGTCGCTGTTTCTAATTTGCTAGCAGCACTCACGCTAGAGGACCATTAGTCTGGGGACCAGACCAAACAAGATATTTTAAACATATCTTGTTTGGTCTGGTCCCCAGACTAAGAGACCATTGGCTTCGAGCAGCGCCGGTTCCGACTCCACGCGTTTTAGCGGGGAACGCAGGTACGAGAGGGTAGCCTCTTTTCCTAACGGCGTTGGGAATTTTATTATCGGACGACTTTCTGTGGTGTCACTCGTCTTGCTGCTGTGACGGTGATATGGCGGTGCTTGTGCTTCTTATGAGTCTTGCTCATGTCGTCTTCGCCTCATAACGTTCTATTTCTCCGAACAGTGAGGCCGCCGTATCTGGTGTCATGATATAGTCTGGGAACCAGACATATTCGGTCTCGGTGTCCTCGGCCCACGACCCAAATGTTGTTGTCGTGGGGGTACTAGCACGTTACTGACGAACCGTTTCACTTAAAAGATTTAGTATAACGCAAGTGGCACACTACTTACAGAGCTATTGCCACTTATGTCCCTGTATATAAAGCGAGGGGTATCCAGAAAGTGATGTGATGTGCATGCATATTTGGGGCATGGTGTACTCGAGGCTAAAGTGGGGAGATAAGCGGGCCTGGTGCTTGACCGCTGTAACCCCGGTGTGCACAAGGATAAGGTGGGGAGGCAAGAGGACCTGGTACTTTATGAAAAGATGATCAAATTTATTTACACTCCAAATATGCATGCACTCACATCACTTTCTGAGGGGTACAGCAATGAAGTACTGACAGAATGAAATCATTAAGATGAGTAGTTCAAACAAATTCACATGTGTACTGAATAGATGATCATTAAATGCTGTAAAAGACATCATGCATCCAACTTCCCAGTGGTGATCTCTCTAAAGCAACCTCACACACAGTACACACACACAGTACCACACCACATGCACACACACACACATGCAACACACACACACAACCACACACACACACACAGAGTTGCAAATATGTGTGCATTTTTGGGTTGGGTAGCATGTTTCTGCATGAAATTCTGGAAGGGAACCATTGCCCTCACAACAAGATGACCCATGGGATACATTACCACAACCGGCACGCCCCTCATAGTATGTATTGTCACAGTGTAGCTATAGCAGCTGTGGCCATAATTGTCATGAAAGAGCCACAACAATAAGATATCATCCACTCCTCGGCAAGAGCTGGTTTTAATTGAGATGCATATAATAGTAACGGTAACAGGTTAATAAGTTACTGCCCCCCTCCCACACCTGATTTTCCCTGTCATCTGTAACCATGGTAACTAGCAAAGACACTGCACCTAGCTGCATGTGTTAGTTTGAACTATGGCATCATTTGCTAATGTTTGTTGAGGACGTATCAGCACAACCCACAGCAAAATAGGAAAGTGGCCACCAGTGCTACACCCACACCATCACACCAACATGCGATATTGATAAATAATGTATTCCACATAGGCAAGCAGCCACTAGCAAGAAAATTAAACTATTACAATACAAATACAGTACAGACATGTAATATGACTAATAAGTTGAGAATTTTTTTTTTTTGGTTCAATTGTACATGTATATAGAGATTCAGTAGTATACTGTTATTTAGTTATTCATGTTCTTCATATCCGGTTGCTTAAACTGAAGTGCAGGTTACCCGTATTCATAAACATATTCTATGTAGTCTTGCTGTCCTCTGGACCAATGTGTACTCTATCCTTATGCATCTTCAGGTCCCTGATAGGCATCATATTTATCTTGTTTATAGTTGAAATGCAGAGACATGTGGTGTTTTTCCTCTCTATTTATATATTTACATAATTCTTGTATGGGTTGTTTCTTTCGGGTGATTATGTTTCTTTCCATTTGTACTAATTCCAATATTTTGGGGCTTTTATTTTACTCAGGAAGGATTTAGGATTATTATTGTCGCTGCCATGATGGGGCATGTCAACATATGAAAATGTTTCGTCCAATAGCTTTTCCCTTTCCAGTGCCTTGATCACATCTTCACCATCAGCATCTCCAGTGAACAAAAGTCTATGCTTGCATTCATTACCAACCAAACATTCAATATATACCACCAATTGAAGCCCTATTAATCAATGTAAGGTAGGGTCCTGGATGTATTGTTAGCTTTAAGTTTCTCAAGAGCGTCCCTCATAACATCCACCATGTGGTGGTGGATGAATAAACCTTATTACAAGACTTTCGTTTCCCTCACTGGACAAACTAAATGATTTAGAAATATCATCCAGGCAGAGTATGTTAGCTTTCTTGGCATATTCGTATATCTCACAAGCAGCACCCCATGTTCTCATGTCTTCGTGCAACAATGCTGCTGCATGAACAAATTTTTCTGTAGTATGGTTGATAAATGGAAGCAATCCATTGACATGGTCAGCATCCCCATGCGTCAGAACAACCAAATCAAGTTTATTAAGCTTGCAAATCTCATTGCAGAAACACGGGGGATTATCTGATGCACAGTTAAGCCCACCATCAATTAGAACATTCCATTCTTTCCAGCTGAACAAAGCACTGTCTCCGTTTTCCGCACAAAATACCTTTACAGTTGGGTTCTCTACTGTGACTGGCTGTGGTTGTAGTGCAAACAATTCGTTTAATATTTGTCACTGAGTCAGCATGTGTGTACCAAGGTGATCGAAATCGGCATGTCTCAATTTGTACTTGTTCTTGCACATCTCTTCTAGACCAAATGCTACACTGCACAGTCCCTTAGCCTTTAATTTACTAAACGAAAGAGGAAATAGATTCAATTGGACAGCACCCCATACTTTCTGGTGGAAACTGCGGTCACATAGGCGCTCTATATAGCCATATAGGCCTTTTGAAATGTTTGATTTGCATCTTGGTCACCATAGTACGCCTTCACAATAAGTTCAATAGCATCATCCTTACTTGCCACAGCATCATCCTTACTTGCCACAGCATCATCCTTACTTGCCACAGCATCATCCTTACTTGCCACAGCATCATCCTTACTTGCCACAGCATCATCCTTTTCAAGTATAAGTGGGGCAATATTTTCCACAAGCTTCAGTGCATCCTTCCCATTTATCTTTGATGCTATGTCAATTGCAAAGCAGCAATTTAAATACAATTCTACAAAAGGTGGGAGATAACTGAGTGTATATATATTAAACAATTTTGATAGTTCAGCACCTTCATATTGGTCATCAAATAACAAAAGTCGCCGATGGTGTCCCATGACCGCAATAGACAATTTTAAGTGATACTCGACAGCAACATAGAAGTATTGCTTTTTTCATGAAATTTTTAAACTCTTCACTGTAGGTGACATAATGATGCGAAGCAGGGTGTTTTCAGACCTTTCTTCAACTTCTTTGCACTGTTCATTATCATCAGAGTTGCATCTTTTTAGAATTTCTTTACAATATTCATTATCAAAACCAGCTTTTAATGCAGGTCATAATGATGTCTTTTGAATTTCTTCCTTTAAACCATCAGTCCTGCCAATAACCAACCATATCTCATTGTCTTTGTAGAGGTACTTGTATAGCCTGTCTGCATTAATTAACTCAGTTGTGTCTCCATTTGTTGTATAGAATTTCTGGACAGTTTCGAAGCGGACGCAAGTTATTGCAAAATCTTTTATAGCAAGAATACAGTCCCCGTTAATTGTTTCCAACATACTGGTAATCCTCTCTTTAATGCTCGGGCTCCGTCTTAAAACAGCATCCATCCCACTTATGGTCTCCATGTCTTTCATCTTTGGTGCGTGGCATTAATTATGGTACAGGTTGAGAGATCTGTTGTTCTTACATTTCTGTCTTCACTGACAACTATGATCATTTTACGGTTCCTCTGGTAATCAAAAGTCTCACCAAAGTATCATCATTATCACTGTCTGGACCCAGACCATATAGAGCGAAGAGTTGTTTATAGTCACCCTTTTCTGTTGCAGCTCTTTTATTTTCTTCATCTCCCTACAGGGGAAGGAAAGGAAAGATTAGTCTTTGTACATCCAGTTGTACATCTCGGTAGAGCTATGGGGGAGGGGCCATTAAGGAATGTGTAAGTAGTTTTTCAAGTATTGCTGGCTCCATTACTATACTAGCTCTCAAGATTGCCTCGTTTTTTTCGCACGTCGTTTCGCTCGTTTCTTTTTCTGACGTGAAGGCATTTGAGGAAAACAACTTCACAGGATCACGCCAAAACGACGATTGAATCACCGAAGATCGCTTTATACATACACTGTACCGTGCATTTATTTTTAGATATCTAATTATACGTCTTACATAAGACGTATAATTAGATATACGTCTTACATAGCCGTATAGTCGTATAGTCGATTGTTTACCAATATATATTTGATCCATAAAGACCTCTTCCAGCCAATTCTGAAGCTATTGGTGAAAATTACATCGTTTAAAAGTGTTCCTATCCCGAGTTGTGCATTGCCAAGAAGGAGAAGAAGAAGAAGAAGGAGGAGACCCCGCCCATTGTTCCGGGACTGGGTACGAGGACGGACAGTACCCTTTTGTTCTCCTACAACCACGCGGTTCTATCTACGACATGAAACAAAAACGAAACTGCTCATTTTTTACTTATAGATCGATTGCTAAAACAAGCTAAACGATCCGATCATCGGAAGTCTTGTTACAGACGGTCGCGTATTTTTAATTATATTCATAGCCGGGGTCAAATCCTATATGGAAGTTTCTAACGAAACTTCCGATACAGAAATGGTGTGCTATGAAGTGTTGAAAATAGAAAAGTCGATAGCGTATACAGTTCGGAAGTTATAGCGATTTAAACGTAAGACATTTTTATAACAAATTTATAATATGCACTAGGTCCCTTTTCGCGGAAACGATCCCATGTACTCTAAAGAGAAACGAAGAGCTTGCTATCTGCTTGCATGGATGCAGGCTTGTGCACATCGCACAAATAAGTACATTATCTCCATTAGCATCCATTAGTTTTTCAATCAACGCCATGCAGTGTATGTACACTAGGTAATCAAATGTATAGAGTACATAGTGAACTCTTAGTACAACGTGCAGGGAGGTAAGGCGTATTCTAGAGTCCAAAATGCCTGATACTTCACTAGTTTTTTGTGCCTCCGTAACATACAAGAGACTGCCTCTCTTCTATCTATCAAGCAAGAGTGCAACATTATTGCCTGGATAAGATGCTGCCTTAGTTAGCTTCTCTCTCCTGCGCTCTTCCATAATGTGTTTAAGAGGTGCACGATCATCGCAGGGGTGAGCTTTCAGACTCAGTGTGATCATAGATTATAGAATACAGGGATTGGAAACGGTATATACATTTACGTGACGTGACGTCACGTTCCGTTACATGACCGTGCTTCGCATCGAATCATTTGGTGGGCGTGTGAGCTGTTAAACATCCTTCTGTAGAGAGCTTCTTTCGGCATTGTTTAGCCTATAACTGTGTGAGGACAGCCTCTTTGACATCAAAGAATCTTTTAACTATTCTTTTTACAGAGTTTCAGTTGAGCCAGTGAGCGATCGTAGCTACCCACGTGATCGGGTAGTGGTTGTGGGATTTTCCTGGACACAGGAAAGATTATAAATCCATTTTAGGAGTTCCCATATAGATTACGTAGTTGGTAGTGTGGCGCAGTACCGTTCTGGAGTCCCTACAAAGGGTTCTGGCATTGTAAATCGTAAATATGTCATATAATGATATTCCAAAAATGTATTTTTGTGTACTTTTCCCTGAAAAGTGATCAGGGTTCTAATATATTTGAGGACATATATTGAATCAGAGATGCATATTGAGTGGCGTGATCAAAAATTCTTATGTGTTGTGCATGTGTTGTAGGAGCAAATGGCTCGCAAGTTCGTTTGGGTCGAAGCTCAGATATATCCGTGTTGAATGGAATTGCTCCACAAATGCCTCTTTAAACGTATTTTTACCTTTTGGATAGCCGGATCGGGCACAAGTTTCTCAAATGTACCGACTATTTTCTCGGCAAAGCTCACAAAAGTGCCCTGGCCAGGGTACATAATTTACGGAATCGTGGAATGCGGATCAATTCCGTAATCTTTACCGTTTCCAATCCCTGTATTCTATAATCTATGGTGTGATTGATGTACCTGTTGCGGAAGCCAGGGTTCCCTCTGAATTGTCTGTTTAATGCGTTCACTTCATCCTTCGTGGTGCACATCTAAATTTTTACATACTTTGTACAGTCTGCCCTCCTTATAAGCACACCACTTTATAAGCTCGTTCTCTCCTTATAAGCTCTAGTCTCGTACCCAGACCCAGATTTTCACAGCAGCGGATGGAATACATCACCGCTACGTGAAAATTCACGTAGCGGTGATGTAATCCATCCGCTGCTGTGAAAATCTGGGTCTGGGTACGAGACTATATAAGCTCAGGGGTGCGTACCTAAATTAATTCATAACCTGGGGCAAAGGTCTTTTACAGCATCTTTTCAGAGGAGGATCCGCTACGTGAAAATTCACGTAGCGGTGATGTAATCCATCCGCTGCTGTGAAAATCTGGGTCTGGGTACGAGACTATATAAGCTCAGGGGTGCGTACCTAAATTAATTCATAACCTGGGGCAAAGGTCTTTTACAGCATCTTTTCAGAGGAGGATTTTAGGCATCTAGTGTGTTTGCAGGACAAAATGCAGTCTAATGTGTTTGACGCGTATTAAATTCATAATGTTATTGTAGGTACAACGCAAAAAAAAAACAACATTCGTTTCAAGCTCAAATTCCTTATAAGCTCAGGGAACAAATCAACAAATCCAATGTTATCATCCCTTGGATCAAGCAAAGTAGGCTCTATCTCAGCTTACCTCTCTATAGGTCACACGACAAAGTCTGCAGCCATCACAGCTCTCTACCATGATCCTTCTTAGGGTAAATGTCTTCTTTCAAGGGCCGCTATATACGGGAAGTGTTTGACATTGTTTTTTGAAGAACAAGTCACTGATTTATTTTTTTATCTAGGGCTAAGGTAATTTTGAATAATGAAATTGTGTTTGTGTTGTATTTGTTTATCCTGTCTGCTATTTATATAATAATCTATAAAGTGCTATTCACTTTGCTCCATCAGCGTATTTAGCCTCATTTGCGGGGTGTAAGAGAACTCACCTTTACCATACTACCACCACTCGTTTCAGGAGTCACCACTCTCCCTTTGGGATTCTGCCATCACTGAATGGTCCACAGGTCATAATGAACCTCCTCCCTCTGGCCCAATGTCACATCGACAGAAATCATGGGATCTACCAAGGGTTTCTTCCATTGCCGCTGAACTCCTGGCCACTGCGCCTGATTCTTTTTCCAAGGTGAGGCTTTATCTGCCTCTAAAAAGAATCTGGTGCCTGGTTGCACACTTTACCAGTTACATCCGGTGGCCTTCACATGGATGATAATACTATCCGCATAGCCATTGGCCTTCGTCTGGGGGCACCACATTGTATCCCTCAACCTTTGCCATCACTGTGGATCAAATGTGGACACATTTGGCACAGACGGGCTCAGTTGTTGTTTTAAGTGCCGATCGCCACTTCCATCCGCCATGCCATGCTGAATGACATTTTGCACAGGGCTTTGTCTTCTGCCAATGTTCCTTCTCGGCAAGAGCCCACTGGTCTTGATCATGCAGATGATAAGCATCCTGATGGAATCTCCATGATTCCCTGGTCGAATGGCAGATTATTGGTTTGGGATGCACCTGTGTAGACACTTTTGCCCATTCCCATCTATCCATCACAGCCTCTGAAGTACATGCAGCAGCAAATCAGGCAGAGCAGACCAAGATCAAGAAGCACAGTTACCTACCCCTCACCTCCATGCATACCATTCTTCACACCTGTTGCGTTTGAAACCACTAGAGTCTGCCGGTCCTCGCTCCATGTCGTTCTTGTCAGACTTGGGTCGCCACATTGTGAACACTACTTGGTGACAAAAAGCTCTCTGGCACACCTCATGCAAAAGTTTCTGTTGCCATTCAGAGGGGCAATGCGGCATCTATTTGGGAACTTTGCCTCCCCCTCTCATTCAGTTAATGAATGTTATATATTTTTGTGTGTACAATTAAAAAATCTATTTAAAATATATACTTTTTTTTTGCAAACACTGTTCATATCCACCTTGAGACAGCTTTTCCTTGGGCAATGGAATGGTATTGACTAATTTTCAGCTTCATGCTCATTCAAAATATTCTAAGCCTTCTGAATAGTAAATGCTGTAATGAGATGGTGAATAAGGGCCTATGTCTGCATCTCACCACAGCTGTCTGAATCAGTGCAGTGTCTCTGGTCAGTCAGCGAACATAGGTGGTTCACACTTGTGGCCATTAAGTTTGATTCAATGTTTTTTTGTATTTGCTCCTGACCCTCCTGCAAAAGAATTTTGGATTGAGTACCAACTACTTGTTCTCTTTCAGTATTGCTGTAGGACAACTACAAAGTGGCTGCCACCCGATTGTCTCAAAGATGTAGGTCTCTCAATGCATTGTATCAAATAAAGTGTTCATCATTCACCAATGGTGTATCATGGCTATGAGAGGTGCTACAACATAGGTCTCCCTGCATTCATGCTTTAGGTGCGTGATGAAAATACTGTCTGGCTCCCTGACAAAATACAGTATACATATGCCATGTGCTACTTAACATAAATACATCAATTCTTGCATTTGTTACAAAAAATGCAAGAATTGAAGGTGAAACTGAAGGTAGAACAATTCACAGTTATGTTCCTTATTCATTTTGAAGCTTTCTGCATACATGTATGGAGAAATGAGATCATGTATGTAACTAAATCATTTTAAAATACATATAAGGCAATAGTCTGTCTATCTCGCTACTGGTGCTTTTCTTTTCATTTTCGTTGACAGCTTTCCTTTCACCTGATATCTTACTTTGTTCAAAGGTCTCCGCAGCTCGTGAAATAAATTGTACAAACATGCATGCAACTTTGAATTGTTCTACCTTCAGTTTCACCTCAATTCTTGCATTTGTAAACGAACACATGTATATTTGCATCCATCCTATTGGACAAGATCTATTCATACTTTCAGCCTTCACAATCTGGGGTTGCTTGCAAGGCAGATGTAGAGAAATTGTGCATGGCTTATTGAGATGCAGTCAAGATAACTGACTCAGCAAAATTTTCATGGTATTCAAGGCAGACATGTCCCTATTCCCTTTATGTCCAAAGTCCGTATCTGGTATCCAGGCAGGCAGTTCTTGATGAGTATGCTCTGAGCATTTGCCATGGGTCACATGGCTTTACGAGGCACACATTATTCTTGCACGCATTGGGCATGATTAACTCTCAGTCGGGAGTACTGCAAAGGGGACCCCCTGGGGCCTATTGTTTATGCTTTAGTCCACTATAAGCTAGCAATGATGATTGTTTTCACATCCTTCTTGATGGCATTTTATCTTGTTGAGTGGTGTCCTTGCAGGAGATAGGCCAGCGGCAGTACAAGGCCATATATATGCCTAAGTGCAAACTGTTCAGCAGAAATAGAACTCATTTCTTCCATCTGTAATGAATCTTAAAAAGATTGATCATCCACAAAACAATTTGCAACCTGATGTTTTTATAAAGGAACACTTTCCAACGATATGCACAGGGCAGAAGCAATTTTTTTTGATGACATGAATGAACCTGTCACAAAATGTGCACTGGTTCATACGTCTGTTAGTAATGTAGTCTGAATAGGGTCCATGTTTTCCTTTCTGTATAGAAATCACTGCAAAGAAAACCATCTTCTTCCTCTCAAAGAAAGTGGAATAAATGAAGTGTTGAGATGAAAAGACCCCACAGGTTCTATCAGCAGCCCCCAAAGCAACGATGCAATTTAACAATTAATGAGGAGAATAATTAGATAAGAATAATCACGTGAGATAATGTACCACAACACATGCATACCACTGAAGGTTGCTTTTGTAGCCCATTTCCTTCGCAAAAAATTGATGTAATAGTTATGGTAAGCATTTATAAATTGCAGCAACTGTGTGATCTACCATGCTTCTTAACTTGACAATGCCTCACCATCTTTCTTACCAGCAATCAGATGACCATCTCCCTACATCTCACCAAAATTAAATCCTACTTCATCAATGTTGCCCCCCATTCCAACTTCATATGTCATCACCACTACTGTCACCATCATCACATCATCATATCACCATTGTAATTATCACCACGTACAATCACCAGTTGTGAGACACCATGTACACAAAAGAATGAAACAACAGGAATTAGGGAATGGGATTGAAGTAACAAAACAGGACTACTGAAAAATAACTCCAATCTTTGCTGGGGCTGAATTCAGTTTTTCAAGCTCATAGTTGCACACCATTGCTGCTGATGTTGCAAGATAAATCCAAGACTCCATACAAATGCTCATTGTGTTTTGCGTGACAGGAATGCCTTCAATGTGTTTGACAGCACTGTACGCAACCTTTATTGACCAAATGCAACAGCTCCAGAGCAGTGCCAAATGTTATTGTGTGTCTACTGAGTTTCCAGTAAGACCTAACCTAAGCTAAAAAGATTTTAATATAGTTTCGTAACACATTACAAACATAAAACGATAAAACAAAACTGAAACTAGAACCCAGATCATTCTGGGTCAATCTCCTGATCTAGGACAAGACCTGACCTAGCAAGAATGGCTCTTGCATTGAACTGGATCAGGATAAAACTCAGCTTGCCCAAAAGGTTGCAAAGTACTTCAGACTTTGGAGAGTTGGTTATGATGGCTTCACGCTTTGCCAAAAAACAGAAAGCATTACATGTTTCGACTCCCCATGCACCGTAAGATTCAACAGCAAGGGGGACACACATCCAGCAGCAAGTTCAGTGCCATTTTCCTCATACTTCCTCATTTCTGCTGCCCTGGCTGCCACACCAGCAGTAACTCCCACTTCAGATACAAAACTGGAATTTAGCGGGGGAAATTACTGTGACATCAAATGCTGCTGAGCCTTAATACCCCAGGTAGTCACTAGGATATCAGCCAGAACGAGTTTGGAGTCCATCCGAGCCAAAGCCGCTTCTAGGAGGCAGATAAGGACTGTTTATTGTATTGCGCAGACAGTTGGGACGTGTGTGACATCTCCTCCTCGTTTACATGTGGTGCTATGATGGCACAAAGGGTCTAGGATCTTCCATGGGCACAATAGGCACGGTGGAGGCTTAGTATCCGACATGCCCGGGGGGGGGGGGGGGGGGGGGGGGGGGGGGGGGGGGGGGGGGTGGGGGGGGGGGGGGGGGGGGGGGTGTGGGGTGGGGGGGGGGGGTGGGGTTGTTGTGGTTTTGTGGTTGTGGATTTTAATCTTTTTTTTTTTTTTTTTTTTTTTTTTTTTTGTTCCTTTTATTTTATTTTTTCTTTTTTTTTATTTTTTTTTTTTTTTCTTTCAAGCCAAAGCCCCATTTAATACAGTGCTTAACACATCATTTCAAAAGAAGACCCAAACTGACAGATGGTGGACCGCCACCAAGCAAGCTAACCATGTGTTATATTCACATTCACAATCAATTCCTCTATTAGAAATTTCTGTTCATAGCTGACGCTAGTTTTCTGTGTTATGGATCACAAAATTACTGCAGTGAAGGAGGTCATGGCATTTATTGGCACAGACAAATGTTAGGTAATTATGTTTGAACTACCACTCATCCTAATATACATTGGCCTCTCACTAAGCATCCCTTCTTAAAACGACTGTGATGAAATTTCATCATCATGTACCCAGGCTTTCGTGTGGTGTCTGGCAAGAAAAATTTATCTGAGTCATGGTGGGCTCTCTCGATAGATATGTTTTACCTAATATGGAAGACCTAAAACCGATAAGTAAGACAATTGATAGCACATGCAGGTAATTATATTATGTCAACATTTTGATGCATAATGTGCTACTGATCCATGTGCACAAGGTATTTGTGCTTAGTAGTTGGTAGAATTGAAGTTTCAGAACTCTCATTTAGTTCATGCATCTTGACAGGTGTTTCATCCACAGCTTTAACTTGATCGATTGCTTTGATCCATTGCATGAATGATAGGATGCCATCAATTGGGTACATAGTATTAAGGAGTTGAATTTGGCGTGAATTGATTCAGCACCCTGCCCTCCCATTAAGCCACAGCCTGCTTGATGTGTTGATATCCACTCCACCGTGTGGTCCTCTAGGAGGTGCATCTTCACCGTTCTCTTAATGACAACCAAATGTGCTATCAAGTGTGTTGCAAATAACTTCTTGATGGCATCATCTATTGAGAAAGAAGCTTGCTACCAATAACCTGTCCATGAATGAACAGTAAGCACTTACCAAGTTGCTGTATTGT
The DNA here is from genome assembly GCA_013339895.1 of Ephydatia muelleri. Classification (NCBI taxonomy): domain Eukaryota; kingdom Metazoa; phylum Porifera; class Demospongiae; order Spongillida; family Spongillidae; genus Ephydatia; species Ephydatia muelleri. Next base: position 14,492 of record JABACO010000293.1, on the reverse strand, counting down.
ATCAGGCTTAATAGTGTTGTAGTCATACAATGAGTGATCATCGGTGGTCTGTTAACAGTAATCCCTGCATCATGAAGTAACTGTTTCCTTCTTTTCCGTGCTCAGAGCTCTCAGCTCATCTTCTAACGTGAGGTCAGCATCCTCACTGCTACCACTCAGATGGTTTGCGTCTTCTGAAGTTTGTGAACACGGCACTTGCGCATGCAAACACTAAGCTCTGATAGTGGTGCAGTTACGCGAACCACTTCAAGGGCTGTATAATGTGTCAAGTACAATGCTAATTTCTTACATTACTACTCACTGTCCCTCCTGTTGAAATCTGTATGTTTTTCTCCTTGGTAGTACTGAGCGAGCGTCTGGTGAATTCTTGACTCACGAGTTGCATTTCCTGTTTTCTAACAGTACTGCAACAGTGTGAGACATAGTCAATGGCTACTCGTGCATGATTCACACCACAACCATGACATCCTGCAGGAGTTGCTGAATTAGCTTAGGAGCAGGGTTCACAAGCTGCACTCCTCCAGGTGTGCACTGGAATAAACATCAGGGACAAGCGTGCTGCAGTTACATGGATCCACTCGATCAGACAAGTGGCACACACAAGTCTGTCACATGGAAGCTGCATAGGTTGAGTTAGCACACCTAGATAGATGGGCATTCCAGCTCACTCATTACAGACAGTATTTTTGTCGCTGATAATGGTGGCGCTATTGGATGTTTGATTGTTGGTGGTGGTTTACAGCTTTCATGTGCTCCCCAATTTCTGCACGTGTGTTTCCAGGATATGTCTTTGGTGTTTTGGGCCATCGATGATTGTAGACAGGCATGCATCCCTGGAGTGGGCCTGATATACCAACAGTTAATAAGATCTATAAGTCTGTGCCTTGCATTCACACCATCTAAACCAGTCATATGGCGCCAGTGCACACTTGTATGCGGTGTGATTCCTTTTGTGCATCAACTTTCGCCTCAACAGCAACTAGCACTGGGGGGGGGGGGGGGGGGGGGGGGGGGTGGGTGGGGGGGGGGGGGGGGGGGGGGGGTGGGGGGGGATCTAACAACCTTTTTGTACATCCACATGAAAGGCGGACATCAGTTCCCCAGCTAGTGAAGCGTGCGCACTTGTATGCATGGGGTGGCATTCTAGCTCCGTGGAGACAGCCGCTTGCTTCCTCACTGTTTGCGAGCCTTTGTTCACCTTGTACCCGCACAGGTCTTCTCGTGGCTTGATTTATTCATGAATCTACACGCTGTATGTTGGGTTATGTCGGGCGCGTCGTAGCCTGTTGTATTCATAGCTTCACTAACCACACTTTGCTCTCACCTTCGATTTATAAGGCGGGATACGGAGAAAGTAAACACGCTGTATCTTTTACCGGGAAATAGGCGCACGTGTTACACAATTGTTCAACAAGATGCCTTTTGCGGAGTTTTAGATCGTAACTGTTTGTTTAATATCCCATCCTTGGATTTTGGCATTATTTGTGTGTTTTGCAGAAACTGCCTCCAAAGTTACTATTATAATTAGCAGAGTGTGTGCCATAACCTTAATATAGTACATTTGATCTAATTGCAAACCTAGTTGCACGTACGGAACTGCTGTTTATGCTTTAATTTTGACTCGCGGATCGGGCTGCATTAATAACTTCGATTAGTAACAATAGTCAATGGGTGACCTGACAAGCTGGCCTGGCAGGTTAGTCTCGTACCCAGACCTGTTTACGTAAGCATTACTTGCATAATGTATAATGCTGGTCTAGTAACAAAGTCCACCGGAGTGATTGGAATTTGGAATGCAATTGGAATGCCATAACACACGTTGATTAAGGAATGGATCGTTGCAAGGGCAAAGACGACGCCTAGAAAGCGCTTTATCTACGACTTCGGTAGACTTCGTCACTTTACGTAGCATTATTCTTACCTAAACAGGTTTGGGTACGAGACTAAGTCGGGCTGGCATTCGGCAACCCTGCATGTGTAACCATGTCATAGCTAATGTATTGCTGCTAAACGACGAGCGGAAGAAACTTAGTTCTCTTATTTAGAAGACATTGTTGATACATGCATATTAGTTATGGCTGGAGTAATGAATAAATATGTCGCCCCCACTTTGAAGGTGTGCCACGCCCACACAGGCCAGTGCCTACACTCCGCCCCGTACGCGTCATGCTCGCGTGACGCGCGTATCTTTTTATTTTTTTTTTATGGAACAGGTACTGACTCACAGCATTGCACTTTGGTCATTTTAACTGGTACCCGAACGGATTTGAATTTCTGGAGGAGCAATTGCACGGTTCTGTGACACGAATAACGCAGGAGAATGACAATTCTTCCCAAGAAAAAGGAAAAGCAAGAATCAGATTCGGATGATGGAAACACCAGCCACTGCGCCCTGTCCCCGGTGGTGCTGCGGCCCACGGCACTCCGCACCGTTCCAGTGATGGGGAAGAAAGCTTCGCTCATGACACGGATGCGTATTACCACAGGTACGGAGCACACATGGTATGCGTGCTGAGTACGATATTTAGTGGCGGTGCGTTCAAGACATTCGGGATCCGACATTCGTATGGAGAATTGTGGTTATCACATGTGCATTGTAATAGAGTACAGGACGCCCATTGATTCTCATGGTAACTAGGTTGTGTTGCTTTCATCAGTGTGTTTCGAATTAACGCGCACAGAGGCGTAAGTTGTACCCATGGCTTGTGCCTCGTTGATCTCATGTCTTGGAGCATGGAAAAACCCACTTGTCATTCTGTATATAGCTGCATTAAGCAGATATAGTGTTCTGCACCTGCACACTAATGAAAATATTGTATTTAACATCTGGCATAGTGGAGTCAACATCTTGTGGTCACTCCTATACACACATGTAGGAGGGGTATGCTGTACATATCAAAAGTGTGTGTGGTGTTGGTGTATGTGTGGTGTGTGTGTGTGTGTGTGTGTTGTGTGTGTGTGTGTGTGTGTGTGTGTGTGTGTGTGTGTGGGTGGTGTGTGTTGAGGTCAAAAGACTCATGATGACCTGGGGTGTCCCTTTCAGGTCTAATCAGTGCTTTAAGTGATGTGAGAGTCATGTGACTCCTTGTGGGAGGCCACCATAACTTCCCTACATTTTGATTGGTCTTTGAGGGATGACAGCCTACATGAGTGTTTGCACACACAATGCCTTCCTGGTCCTTTCCATTATGCCATTGTACCTACACTAGTTTGAATGGGGCCTAGTCAAACTGCTTTCAATCGAGGTGGTGCATTTCTGTTTATTAAAAAAAAAAAAAAGCATTGAGAGAGTTTTTTAATACTGATAGCTTTTTCATTACGCTTGATCACATCTGTGTTTGTCGTAAGGGTACCATACCTGGGGCTGGTAGTCTCGATCACATGTACTTACCATATCTGGGCTGGTAGTCTCGATCACATGTACTTACCTGGGGCTGGTAGTCCTCGATCACATGTACTTACCATATCTGGGGCTGGTAGTCCTCGATCACATGTACTTACCTGGGGCTGGTAGTCTCGATCACATGTACTTACCATATCTGGGGGCTGGTAGTCTCGATCACATGTACTTACCTGGGGCTGGTAGTCTCGATCACATGTACTTACCATATCTGGGGCTGGTAGTCTCGATCACATGTACTTACCTGGGGCTGGTAGTCTCGATCACATGTACTTACCATATCTGGGGCTGGTAGTCTCGATCACATGTACTTACCATATCTGGGGCTGGTAGTCTCGATCACATGTACTTACCTGGGGCTGGTAGTCTCGATCACATGTACTTACCATATCTGGGGCTGGTAGTCTCGATCACATGTACTTACCTGGGGCTGGTAGTCTCGATCACATGTACTTACCATATCTGGGGCTGGTAGTCTCGATCACATGTACTTACCTGGGGCTGGTAGTCTCGATCACATGTACTGTGCATAGACTCCTCCAAGCCTACGTATAGTTTAGCTCTGTCTGGGGATAGCTAATGTAATGGGAGTTACTAGTTAGGTGGCGAATCCTACTTGGGCATTGGATTGACACCATTGGTTCTGAATGATCACACCTCTCTCAGTGGTATAAAAAGTGGTGTGAGTCAATAAACAGTTTTTGTATAAATAAATAAGCATCTGGGTTCACAGTACTGTTTAATCTTCTTTGCCACCTCTGGCAACCTGGTGAGGTGTGTAGCATGTAGCTACATATACATGTACTGTAGGTTTTGGATGGTTGTGGTGTTGTGGTCATGTGCAGCAATCAGGACATAAAACCACAATTCTAAAAGCCACAAAGATGTGATACAGTATTCATTGGGTAGGTCACAGAGTTCAATGCTCATTGATCAGCAACAAAACAATGAGCAGTCTTGTGATAGACAAGTGTAATATACAGTACATGTACTTGTCTTGTCTCTGAGCTCTATTCTCCTAGACCTGTTTTTCCATCTATTGAAGCATTGTAGTGTGTATGTGTGTGTGTGTATGTGTGTGTGTGTGTTGTGTGGGTGTGTGTGTGTGTGTGTGTGCGCGCGCGCACACACGTGTACATGTATGTGTATTTTGTGGCTTGATTGATGTGCCCACACAATTCAAATACTGTCTGTACAGATGAATTTGTATGTGATGCATCATGTTCTATAGTTCAGGTTGTATCCACATTCATAATAGTTCTTGAAGCTGTGCAGTGCATAGGCATGTACCTGTATGTAAGTTCCAGAAGCTGTAATAGAACACTCACATGTGCATGTACCTGTATGTAAGTTCCAGAAGCTGTAATAGAACACTCACATGTGCAGTGCATGGACATGTGTGTAACCAAACACAACGATGTGGACCTGTAGTATAAGGCTCACTGTAGTATAAATTAATTTCGCTTACACTTCCACATTTTGGTTCATATCCGTGGGGTGATGTTATGTGCAAGCATGGTACCATCATGATGTAACATCCCCTACACAACAGGCACTATGACTCGTGCGATGATGACGGTGATGATGGAGAGAACAGCTCCGGCTTTGCCGTGGCCAAGAGGGGCTACCACCCTCCTCCTACCTCTGTCACTCCAGCCAGGACCAAGAGGACAGAGGGGGGAAGTCCCTACTCAAAGAGGGCAGAGGGGGGAAGCCCCTACTCAAAGAGGACAGAGGGGGGAAGCCCCTTTGCTAGCGGCTACAACAGCTCTGAGGAGTATGATGCACCGCGAAGGGCAGATCCTGAGGTGGGTGGGGTTAAGGGTGGGGGTGTTTAGAAGAGTGAGTGCACGTAGGTCATGTGTGTGAATGACAATTACTGTACATACTTGTAGATGAAGCTGTTAAATGCAACTCATACCAGATATACAGTGTACATGTCAAGGATTGCTGTGCCGTACTAAGGCCATGGTACCAGCATGTACAACGTTACTGAATGGAGTACGTACCATTGAACTGGTCAGGACAGTGGTGTTAACTGTAAATTTAAATTGAGCAAGGAAGTTCAAGCATGGTTATTGGATCATTGTTAGGACACATGACCCCCTGCTTTGTAAGCATATGTGTGGGTATTTGGGGAGGGTCATTCCAGGTCAAATCATCACACATTTATTTGATGTGTTTTGTTCAACAATTTTAGCCAAATTTGATTAATGCTGTTACTCAACTATCATCACTTTGTTTTTGCCGTAACCACCTGGATAAAATATCTGTTCATTTTGGCTTATGAAATAAGTTGCTCTGTTTTCAAGGTGATGCTTGCATTACCTTAATGAGTGCTCGTCGAACCGTTCAATGTGCTTAACATAATGTTTCTTTTTTGGAGGGTAAGAAAGCCTGATCATATACCTGTATTTACATGTGCACAGCTTGGGTTTGGGAACTAGGCCATACATTATCTTTTACAAAGATCAGTAGTTGTGTAGCAGTTGCATTTGAGTTATTATTTCTCTATTATAGCAAATAGTAGTGTTGGTGGGTAAAGTAAAACCATAGCAACATTTTCACTGCAATTAATCAGTTTTGTGTTGTGCTACATCTGTCGGCATGGTTACAGATGGAACGCAACTTTGAAGTGTGTCTGAAGAAGCGTGGCTTCACATTGAAGAGGATGAGGGAGGATGGGGCGTGTCTATTCAGAGCTGTTGGTGAGTGATGATGACATTTATTGGCACACATGCAATTGGCACATACGTGTACAAATTCATAGAAAGCCTTGTGTCCTTGCAGCTGATCAGGTGTATGGGGACCAGGAAATGCACTCTGTGGTGCGAAATCATTGCCTGGATTACATGGTGTGTGTGGTGTGTGTGTGTGTGTGTGTGTGTGTGTGTGTGTATTTGGTGTGGGTTGGTGCTACAGGTATGTAAAAGAAATATCTGCGTACATATATACATGTATGTTGATCCTCCCTCCCCCTCCCCCTCCCCCCCTCCATCAGATGAAGAATGCAGACTATTTCTCACAGTTCATCACGGAGGACTTTGAAGGCTACATTAAACGGAAGCGTGCAGACCACTGCTTTGGGAACAACCTGGAGATGCAGGCCATGGCTGAGATGTACAATCGAGTCATTGAGTTGTACCAGTATGGACCAGGTACTGTACCTGTTGGTTTGTCTGTGTGTACACCATGAGGTGTTAGAGCAGTGACCTGTTAAGTGTTTTCTAATTAACAGGACTTCTCCTGTTGTCCTTCTGTGTTAGCACTTGTCACCAACAGAAAGTCACACTGTGTGTGTGTGTGTGTGTGTGTGGTGCGTGTGTGTGTGTGTGTGTGCGTGCGTGTGTGTGTGTGTGTGTGTGTTGGGGTGGGCGGGTGGGTAGGTTTCCATGTGCACATACAGGTACAGAATGCATGTAGTGCTCAAGTGTTTCAGTACATGCATACATGTGAACTTCGTCCATTGCATTGGATAGTTTGCTCTCACGTATGGGCACTGCAGCATGTACACTGTAGTCCTATAACTTGTAGCAGATTCCTGGTACCAATGGCCTTTAGAACTGTCTGTCATGTTCATTTAGGGTTGCGTGTTTCCAGGCTAGTGTCAGTTACAAAGTAAAAGTGTACCACCTAACAACTCTCTTGTATGGAGGAAGCATCACCACAAAGGCTGGGTTTACAAAACCATCCCATCAGTCTCCATGGTTGCTATGTTGGTCATTCACAGGGTTTTCGGTCACAGGGTTTTTGGAAGCAGATCATTCAAGTGAAGTGTAAGCTGTTTTCTCCATGCACGGCCACACTTTAAGGACGCCCATTTATGGAAACAAATGCTGAGCACAGCTCATGGTGCATGTCCATCCTGATGGAAATACATGTGTGTGGGCTGTGTCTGGGTTTTTTTGGGGAGGCCCTGTAAGTGCAGGGAGGGAGGAACATTGACATTGGACTGTCCAGTGCACTACAAGGGTGAAATTCCCCTTGTAAAATATACATGTTGTACCTGTATGTGGAAATCTACTTGTAGCCTCTGTGGCGTGCTCCGTATGGAGTCAGTGGTGTGCTCCGTATTGAGTCAGTGGTGTGCTCCTAATGGAGTCAGTGGTGTGCTCCGTATTGAGTCAGTGGTGTGCGAACAGTGTGAATGTGGTGAACAGCCCTGTTTAGAGTACCTCAGTTGCCATGGTTACCTGATTGTGTCATGCATCGCACACCACCATACATCTTTGAGCTGAACAGAATGGCATCATCATCCAACAATCATCCAATTTGCATACACGCTTGCAATTAATGCACGCCTTTTGTATTGCACTCGACACCTGCAGCTTGGAGTGCCACTGGAGTGTTTGTTGTGTGCTTTACGTAACTAAAAAACCCTGTCATCTGTTTATACTCATGCTTTAATTGTACGCAATTTAGCAATCACAATAATTCAACTTCGAAAGATAGTGTCCCATGTAACAGCATATTTGTGCACACACATGCACATGCACACACACATACACACACATGCACACACACATGCACACATGCATATGCATTGCATATGTGCGTGTACTTATGTGCTTGACAGTGTATTGCATAAGATTGTCTGGATCCAAGGAATACACACATGTACCTTTGGCACTGGATGAGTGTTAGCTTTTGATGTGGCGCTCTCATTGGCCAGTTCCTGAGGTGTGGCAACTTGTTGTAAGGTAGTGTTTGGGCGCTTTGCACACTCCTGGTGCTGTACAAGGACAAGGGGTGTGGCCAAGAAGACGTGCTGATTAGATACTGAAGTGTTGCCAGAGAAGCCACAGTAGTGTGCTATGGCTTGGGTCACGCCTGTGCTCCGTGCCATGTTTCGGTTGTAAGGGGTGTGGCTGTGATGCAGTGAGGTTGAAGCATGTTTTTGGCTGGTGTGTGTTTATGTGTGTACATGTATGTTATGTGTGTACATGTATGTTATGTGTGTACATGTATGTTGTGTGGTGTATGTTTGTGCAGGCTGATATCAGGAGTGGTGTGCTTTGCATTCCAGAGCCCATCAATATCTTCTTTGGTGTGTACAAGACGGACAATGCTCCCATCAGACTCAGTTATCATGGAGGAATCCATTACAACTCTGTGGTTGACCCTCACACAGCCACCATTGGAGTGGGTCTGGGACTGGCAGGGCACAAGCCTGGGGTGAGTGTTTGTGTATGTGTGTGTATGTGTGTGTGTATGTGTGTGTGTGTGTGTGTGTGTGTGTGTGTGTGTGTGTGTGTGGTGTGTGTGTGTGTGTGCGTGCGTGCGTGCGTGCGTGCGTGCGTCTTGTGTAAATTTGCTTCCTTTTGCTTTGTTTTGTGCACTTCTCTTACCCTCCCCCTCTCTCCACTTCTCAACATTCCACGTAGCTTGCTGACAAAACACTTATCAACGGAGCATTAAGGGAGTCTGAGAATGTGTTCCTTGAGCAGGTCTGTTGGTTCTAATTGGATGCCAAGTGTCTTGGAGTGGCTCCATGTGGGTGTGGGCTGTGTTTGACCAAGTCACTATGGAGAACCATAGAAATCATAACCAAAGCCAAGGGAGCACACCTTTGGGTCTGGGGAAGTGTGTCTAAATTTATTGGATTATTTGCTCTGCTCCTGAGTACACATTTGGCATCTTTGTTTAGTCCAACATTCGTCTCACCATCAGTGGACCTTGTTCTTTGTGTAGATGCTTTGTCTGTGCCTGTAGCTGGAGTGGGGGGGGGGGGGTGCTGTGACAGGAGGGGGGATAAGGGTAGACCTGTAAGTAGAGCACAGGTGTATTGTGCAATAGGGTTAGTACAATGATGTCATCAGGCCATGCTAGAGGACAAGCTGAGGACCACGGACTGGGAAGCCACGTACGAGGCAGTGGAGGATGCTGTGGCCAGGGAGTCCTACCTGCAGTGGCTCAAGGACTGCGAGAAGAGACCCTCGTCCAGCAAGAGTGGAGTACAGGTGTGTGTGTGGGTGTGTGTGTGTGTGTGTGTGTGTGTGTGTGGGTGTGTGGTGTGTGCGTGTGTGTGTGTGCGTGTGTGTGCGTGTGTGTGCGTGTGTGTGTGTGTGCGTGTGTGTGTGTGTGTGTGTGTGTGCGCGTGTGTGTGTGTGTGTGTGTGTGTGTGTATGCATGCGTGCACGTGTGTGTTGTGCACATGTATGTACAGTGTAGGTACATATATGTATGTGTGTCATTGCAGTACATTCATCTGTTGACTTGTAGACATGTTCACTTCCTTATCCTTCATGTGTGCAGGGTTCGTCCATGGCCTGTGCTTCCAATACCGCCATGGCTCCTCCCACCACCTCCGCCCCCTCATCTCCCACATCCTCGATGACCACTCCCACTCTCCTGGCCCATCCCCCTCCCATCATCACCACCACCACCCGTGGCCCCACCTCCGAAGACGCCAAACACCAGGGTACCAAGCAAAGGGGAGGAGCTTGTTCCCGTACCAATTCCCCGGCACGTTCCCGCTCTCCCGCCAGATCACACTACCACACTCACACGCCTCCCACCACTTCCTTCCCCTCTGGGGTAAACAGCGGACACAACTCCCCCAGTAGAGGATCCCTGCACGGGTCCCCACACTCGTCTCGTCACAGCTCCCCCTGTGAGGTCAGACGCAGGGGAGGTTCCCTGCGGGGGTCCCTGCGGAATTCCCCTAACAATTCTCCGGGGGGCTCAAGAAATGGTTCTCCGTCCTCTGCCAGGCACTGTGGCCCTGCTCTTGAGCTGCCGAGTGGAGATGGTGGCTCTAGAAAGAGCCCACCGTCTTCGCCTCAGTGTCCGTTGCCTGAGGCTTGCAACGACATAGTTCAGTCTCTACCAGCACAGCAGGAAGAGGTGATGTCATCACGGCAACAGACCACACCCCTCCGTACTCCGGATTTTGAGTCTGGGGCAGTTCTTGACAAGCTTCCATTTGAGTACAGCTCTTTTCTGGACGCCTCAACTTCCGCGTTTGGTAAGTGTGTGCATGTCTTGTTGTGTTTTGTGGGCTACTATTCCTACTAAAGGGCTTGTGTTGCTTATGGCTTCAGGAATAATTAGGTGCAAAGCAAACATTTCATTTCTGTCTTTAACCCCTAAAAGGTTTGCAAGAGTGGGATGATGATCGTATACTAGCGGCAGTACTGGCAGCCTCACAGCAGGAGTATATTGACAGCCTGAAGCACAATGCAAGGACACTGGACAGGGGGACAGATGGGTTGTAAGTGTGCTATGCAACCTACTGTGTGGCCAGGGTTTTTTCTTTTATTCTTTTTTTTTTTTTTTCCTCTTGATTTGTAATTGCCTAGTGTTATTGTTTTTGATTCGCTAAAATGAGCGATGCGGATAATTGGAGCATGGAATGTGTTATGACTAGTCGCTTAGCAACGGATATCCCACTCACGCAACCATTTTTTTTGTATTAGTATAGTAGTAACCAGATTCAAGCGCCGGTTGGAGGGGGTGTGTTTTACTATATTGAGCTACACTTTACTGATCGGTAGCGAATCGCTGTCGACTATCCTTTTGTCGCGTCGTAGCTCTGAAATATGCTATATCTGGCGATGTACACAGGCCAACCCCTGACTAGAAGCAATTCCTTTCAAGAGCCCAGAACGGTGTCTGGATCAACATACAAAGACACGAAAATCGGCGAAGATGCGATTAGGACGCTTGGATCCAAACCTCGCCTGGGTCTGCCGCAGCTGCGGCCCAACCCTCCCCACACCACCACCACCACACCACCACTATCACCGGGTCACAGTTCAACAGCCTTCCCGATAACCACTCGTCCTATGCTCTCCCGCACATAGCCGGGGTCCAGGTGCAACCCATGTTCGGTACGAGTAGCGAAACCAGCAAGTCGTCAGGAGCTCAGGCCGAGGAAAAACTCTCAGATCCTTTCGAGACACTCCCGCAGGTCCTAACCCGCCCCCTCACGGCCTCGCGACCTTCCAGCGAACGGATCGAGTCGGGCGGGTCCACGGCCACCGCCTCCTCGTCGCAAAAGCCCAAATTCCTCGCCCCCGAGTCGCGCTTCGCGTCTACAGCAGCAAGCTGACGGCCTTTGAGCAGCAGCAGGAGGTACTCGGCTACCCGCAGGTCTACTTTGCGGGCCAGCAAGCCAAGAAGCGTCAAGGGGTGAGCGGGGCCGCCAACAATGGCGGCTATGACGACGAGTCCGGGAGCTACCTGGCCGTGTCGCGCGATCACGTGCATTATCGCTACGAGGTGATCAAGGTGTTGGGGAAGGGTAGTTTCGGGCAGGTTCTCAAGGCGTTCGACCACAAGACGCAGCAGCACGTGGCGCTCAAGATTGTGAGGAACGAGAAGCGTTTCCACCGCCAGGCCGTGGAGGAGATAAGGATATTGGAGCACTTGAGGAAGCAGGACGCGGACGGCACCCACAACATCATCCACCTCATCGACCACTTCACGTTCCGCAACCACGTGTGCCTCACCTTTGAGCTCCTGAGCATGAACCTGTACGAGCTGATCAAGAGGAACAAATTCCAAGGGTTTAGTTCCGCACTTGTGCGCAAATTCGGTCACTCCATTCTCCAGTGTCTGGACACCCTGTACCGCAACAGGATCATCCACTGCGACCTCAAACCTGAGAACATCTTGCTCAAGCAGCCGGGGCGCAGCGGCCTGAAAGTGATCGACTTTGGCTCAAGCTGCTATGACCACCAGCGCATCTACACCTACATCCAGAGCCGCTTCTATCGCGCCCCGGAGGTCATCCTGGGCGGGAAGTACGGCATGCCCATCGACATGTGGAGCTTCGGATGCATCCTGGCCGAGCTCCTCACCGGTTACCCGCTCTTTCCCGGGGAAGACGAGGCGGACCAGCTGGCCTGCACCATGGAGATCCTGGGCATGCCTCCGCAGAAGCTCCTGGACGCCTGCAAGCGCACCCGCACCTTCTTCAGCTCCCGCAACCACCCTAGGTACTGCACCGTTTCCACCAATCCGGATGGGACGGTCCAGTACGGGTCGGGACGCTCCAAGAGGGGTAAGATACGGGGACCTCCCGGGAGCAAGGAGCTGAGCAAGGCCCTCAAGTGCTGCGATGACCCCCTCCTGCTCGACTTCCTCCAGCGGTGTCTGGAGTGGGACCCCGCCGTCAGGATGACCCCGCCTCAGGCCCTGAGGCACGGCTGGCTGAGGCGTAGGCTTCCCGCAGGGGCCCAGGGGAGCAGCAGCAGGGCGCCGCCTCCCAACCATCGGCCACGGTCCACCCCCCCCTGCGCCCCCTCAACCGCAGGCCAGCAGTGAGGTGTTGGGCAGAAAGTTGTCAAAGCCTCCGGTGCCCAGCTCTGCCCAGGCGAGTGGGCTGCCCAATGGGAAAGTGTCGGCCACGGTGTCGGCTATGAAGCTCCCTGCGGAGGGGACAGCAGGAAGCTCCAAAACAGTCCTACCAAAGATTGTGGGCAGATAGCTGTCATCTGTACTCTTTCCTTTTAAAATTTTTTTCTCTCTTCTAAGAATTTTATCCGGGATAGAATCACAACACTTCAAAGGACTGCCACCCAGTACAGCGCAGCAGTTCGTCTGGGGACCTTCCAACACAATAACCCTTTGCATGTTCATTTATTCTTTTCTCTCCTTCTGTCATGTTTTGTTGTGTGTGTTTACTACTTTTTCATTTCACATTTCTGCTTAACATTGAGACGTAACACGTTCTATGCACTAATGTGCACTTTACGTACCTTTTTGTTATAGACCACAGTCTATTGCTAAGAATGGAATATGACAGGTTCTTAAAAGACGTACAAGTGCAGGTGGCTAAGCTATCAATCTCATTACTCCTTGTCTTTATGAATTATGACCATTTGTAAGTGCAGTCATGAGCCACATATCCCATCAGTCTCTTGATCGCCTTTTGTGCGGAGAATCATACAAACTGCGCGCACAAATTGGTATGCAACTGGCTTCAACGTTGACGTTAAGGTCAAGACTGCGCGCCATGTGTGAAGTTATTGTTATTTGATGAATGCACATCGTTCACGTTAGGGTCTTGAAACCAGACATATGAACTTATGCGTTACTGCTGTCTCCAGCCTACGAGTACGTCATTTTTCCGTTGCTTATAAACGCCTGGGCAGGTAATAGGCTTATATCCTTTGTTTCGTGTGCCTGACACCTGAATGATGCGATTGTGACGATACATTTTGAGGTGCACCTGACCCATCGTATAAAATTATGGTTGACCTGGCAGAAATCAAATTTCGAGTAACCCCTTGTTAATGAGTTCAAGGCCCAATACGCCCAACAAAGTGGGAACAGCGCTCGCGTATATTAATGTAACTGCAAAATCACCATATGAACTGTGGTCGAATGAATAGTCGACCTTGTTATGTTGGTTCCTGGTGCAATTCGACATGCACACAACCTGCAGAAGGATTTAAATTTGTCGTAGTTCTTATATAGATATATTATCTCTGTCACAACAACGTATTGTGTTATATCTACTGAAGTGCAAAAATACACACCACATACACACCACATACACGCATGCACGCAATTAATACACGTACATAAGAGAGAGAGAGAGAGAGAGAGAGAGAGAGAGAGAGAGAGAGAGAGATAGAGAGGAGAGAGAGAGGAGAGAGAGAGAGTGAGAGTGAGAAGAGATGTGTACTGAAGCAAACATGCACATGACTATTGCTTTGGCATATAAACATAAATTGCGCATGCAAGCCTTAAAATTCCATCTGCATATGATGACTGTGAGCTGCATGGATTGACACACAAATATATCATGCTTGCTTTAGAATGTTATACTGAGTAGAGCTTGAGGTGCAGCCTGTCTGATATGCCAGATAGTTTCTAATTTTTATTCCTATAACGTGTTGAAATTCTTTGCTTCTTAAAAATCAACCATGCAGTACAATGCTCCTCAATTAAGTACACATGCACTCATAATTCATGCATGTACTGAATATTGCAATGAACTGCCATGCATTATTCTTAACAATCGCATGCTCAGATAACTGACCCTTCCATGATGTACTGAAGAAGTGGAGACAAGACTGCTGATGGGTCTTGCACTCTTAAGTGCAGTACATAGTGTACTAGCACATACAGTGTGTAAGTG